>VZSZ01008969.1:19111-93106 GCA_013398815.1 Ibidorhyncha struthersii | reverse complement strand
CAAGGTTTATCCATACTCTTTTCCTTTTAGAGAGCACCTAATTACATCTAGACAGAACTATTGCACCTTTAATCTAGACAAATTATCATTGCTATTCTTCTGACACTGGAGTTGCTTATCTGCTGAGCAGTGGTAGAGATCAGGAGACTTGGTAGCTGGTTCCTTAGTAAAGTGGAAATTACTACCACCATCTGAATATATCATTAATGTGTTTTGTTTCCACACAAATTCTCATGTCCTGGATCTGAGCTGGCCAAATGATGCACACAATTTTCTGTTCTTCTGATGTTCCAGCCTGTTGCCAAGATGCAGTTCCCGAGTGGCAAAACACCAGGAGATGGTCTGCCACAACCATTGACCCAGCTCTCAGGATGAAAAGAGGTAGCTTGCCCAGCAGGTCTTCTCAGGACTGAATACCCCATGGAGATTCATGAAAAAGCCTATGTTCAACCATTGGTCCTCAGGACAACTGCAGAGGTATTTACCAGAGCACTTTCTCTGCTGGTGAGGGGAAATGATCGTTTCTGCCTCATGGATCCTTTGCAGAAACTAGCTTGAAGAACAGCAAAACCTCCTGGTGATCCCTCTGTATTTATGCAAATTAACTCATAACAGCAAAAAAAAGAGCTTCAGAGTAATTTTTCTGGTCAAATTTCTGATTTGCAGCTACAAAGTTTTATCCAGTTGTTCCTATTAAAATGTTTATTGAAAGCCGTTGGGATGGCACTGTTCAGGCAGGCCAAGAAGCGTTCAGAGAAGCAAACTGGCTCTCTCAATGCAAATAAACCCTCTGAGATAGCTGGAAAGCTCTTTCTTGTGGGCTTTGCTAAATACCGTGGTCAAACGGGCCGTTATTTGCTCCTTTGTACTGATGGTACATGCTGAATGCACACCCTCGCGTGATGTTATGCTGTTTGTCCAGACTGCAGGTTGGGCACTAAAATTAAATGAGCGCAGACGGACTGAGCGTGCAAAAACAAGAGGTTCAGAAACCACTTTCAGCTGTATACCAAGTCACACAGGTATGGGCCTTGCTTGGGCTGCGTTTGCCCTTGTTTTCAACTGGCATAACCCTGATGACTTCACTGCCATATAAACAGGGTAAGAATCACAAGGTAATTGTCTTTACGCTTACAGTAGGACTTGGATACACAATAGTGGTGCAGTACGTCTACTTCTAAAATCAGGTGTATTTCCTTCAAGGAACTGTATGGAAGAGACCAGAGAGGCACAGTCCTAAGTGGTTCTGGAGCTCTCTGCTCTGGTCTACTGCTGGGTGAGCAGCTAAGCAAACTATAAAGCACCAGAAAGCCCCTAGCTCATTTAAAAGGAAAACGATAATCCCTCAATGGCTAGGGAAATTGGGCAGGCAAAACCCTATGGGCGAGGTCCCACTTCAGCAAAGCTTTCCCCCGTGGGTCAGTGCATGGTCTACCCTAAAACATCAATACAAGCCTGGCAACGATGTGCCTAATTTTGAGTTTGAGCATTTTCTCAGCTCAGTCCCCATGCTAGCAAACAGCCCCAGAGGAAAACATCGCTAAGAGTTCCTCAGCCTTGCTTGTCCTGAGACAGCAGGGACAGCACCAACAAGGCTTGAGCCGATCTGCCAGCCAGGCTCTTCTCTTGCAGCCAAGCCAACAAAGCCCAGACCACAGGTGCAAAGCTGCAGAGAGCTTCTCTAAGCACATTTCTGCTGGACAAGGTGGTCAGGCCATGGTGGCCTGGGGCTAGCTCGGGGCATGCTGGACTGCCACACTGGAGCAGTTGCAGCATCCATGGTGGAGCTGGGAAATGCTGGTGGAGTGAAGAACATTTCCATTGCTGTGAGCTTCTGATGACCTATAGCATCCAATTGCAAATTGTACCTCAGCAAAGAGAGACTGTTTCTCTGCACTCTTAGTTGCTTTTTGTCATATTTTCAGCACTGGTTCACATCCTGTTCTCTTTTCACTGTACCTTTGAACTCCCCTCTCCTTGTCCCTGCCAAGCCTGATGAGGCAAGGGTGCTCTGCCCTCCCAGGACATTTCCTTGAGAAATTTCCCTGCCCTGAGTCCCTGAGCCAGCCCCTTGCACGGGATGAGGGTACACAGTGATGTTTATTTGCCAGAGGACAGCAGGGCTTGCGGCTGTGGTTTGCTCCTGCTTGCCTGCACATTCCCGCCAGGGATAACAGTATTGTCTCAAGGAGCGGCAGGCGTAGGTACAGGATCAGGAAACTTGTTTGGTCATGCCATAATCCCAGCAGGAACTCTCTTATCTGCTGTTATCTCACAGTGCTACAGTGCGGCTTCCCTAACACAGTGGTCCCTCCGAGACCCAGCCAGCGCGGAGGCTGCCAGCGTGGGACCAGATACTCCGGTGCAGCAGCGATACCCAGAAAAGACTCAGGCTCTCCTCCCTGCGCAGACAGCCACATTCGGCTTCCTCAGGGATCCCCAAAAAGCATGGAGGGAGGGGAAAGAGTGCAAGGGGAAACCTGTGCGTTTGTTACAGCTTTCCCCACTGCTGATCACTGCTCCAGGGCTGGCGCCAGCCTCGCTCTTGCAAGCAGCGCTGTGTATAGATGCTGCAACCGGCCATGTTGTAAATCCCAGTGAAGGGGGTTTCAGCTACCCAGGAGTCTGTACAGGGAACATCAGGGCCTCCAGGAAGAGCACCTTGGCACTGGGCACTTTACTCTGGAGAGCACCCATTGGCCAGGAGGTGCCTGTGCTGCCTTATCCCTGCTACAGCCAGCTTTCCTGTGCTCGTGTTATCTGCTTATGAGTGAGCTGTGAGAAGGCTAGGCCAAGGTTTTGGGCAGCTTGAGGGGTCCAAAACAAGACACAAACTTCAGCACAGTGTTTGCCACCCTTCCAAAGCCTGGCTGGTGCTGCCTGCCTGGTTTCTGATCAGGACCGAAGGCAAGTGCAGCCCTTTGCATGGAGGGTGGCCTGTTTCAGGCAGCAGCACCCAGGAGCAGCTAATTAGCCCTCTCCCCTATTTGAAATAATTGCTATGCAAAACAGATGCATGCTGGGCTGGTTAATGCACGCCCTGCTCTGTGGTCGGTCGTCTCCTGGTGCTCCTGGATGCCCGGGGTTCAACGGTGGTTCCTCTGGACCTCTCCTCTGGAGGGATTTCTTCTATACAAAGGAGCTGGGAGGGTGAAAATTCACAACCTGAGAGATGCCCTGTGCCTCCTTGCCGCTTCCCCTGCACACGTGCGACGTGATGAGGCAAGCAAATGAAACAGGAGTGGGGATTTCTGATGGCATTTGAGCAGAAGAAGAGACTGGTCTTTAGAGACTCTAGGTTCAGGCTCATTTCTGCCCTGCCTGTTCAGAGGAAACATCTCCAGATTTTTTCCAAGCCTGTTAAAAAAAAAAGCTCGTGAGCTTAGCTGCCATATTTCAGTGTTTTGTTTCATATCTTGCTCACCATGAAAATACTGTGATACTAAAAAATACAGCTGTGATCCCACAGTTGCAAGCCTTGGGAAGCTTTGGGTTTTTGGGTTGGGTCCAAGTATGGGCAAATCAACCCTGGGCTGTTGCTGTCACAGCACCAATTCTCTCTTCCTCACTTTGGTGCCCTTGGGGCTGCTGTGGCTGACATCATCTTTACTGATCTCCCCCAAATCCAAGAACAAAGAGAGCTTTTCTGTCATGTGAAGACTGCTGTGATTTTTTGCAGAATCATCTACTGAAGTGGGGTGGAGGAACTGGGCAGGACAGTGGGGGTCACAGTGTCCTGGTCAGGGACTGAAAACAAATGGGACAAGAGGCTTTGGTGCAGAGCCAGGACACTGAAACAGGACAGATGCAAGGTGTAAGCCTTAGGTTCAGCAAAGCAAGCTGCTGACTTCAGTTTGGGGCTGCAGGATTCAGCCCAGTGCAATCAAAATATTGCAGAGTAGCAGGCAAAGACTGTCATGGAAAGTAAAGCACAATTGCTTGTTTCTTTTCCCCAGATTAGCTGCAAGGAGCATTAGCAGCTAAGCAGCATCTCATGGGTTTGTCCTGCATGTGAGGCATTGCCCCAGCATCTACAGGCCCTTCTTGTGTATTATTTTACAATAAATCACAGCAGATCTTACCCTGATGGAAATGCTCTGTTTGTTCTTGGATTTAGCAGGGGGGGTGGGGGGTGGCATGATGGGGGCTGGAGGGGCCAAGATTGAATGTGTTTGCACATTCCCTCCCCTTATAGGATTGAATCCCTGTCAGCCCGGTGATAGATGCACTGCTGAGCCAGTATATCTGATAACCAGAATCATTAACTAAATTGTTGAAAGGTCAGGGGTCAGAGGGCCAAACACCATTCCTGCTCCCAGTTTTATAAGGTTCCTTTGTCACATTGTGTGTGAGCGCATGTCACATACGCTGGGAAAGCAACCACAGAGCCCTCAGTTGCGTCTGAACCATGGGGGGATGTGGCAAGCAAGGGACAAGCTGTTTGCACAGTGATGGGGAGAAAATCCCGGGGTGTGGGTTGGTCAGCCACCGGATCTGCCCTATCTTTGGAAACGAATGCAGGATTTCCCCATGCTCGCAGCTTCGTTTGAGAATGGCGTTTGCCTTTCTTCTCTGCAGAAGGAGAAAGGGCACTGTGGTTGCACTGGCACCTGCTCTACCCCTCCTCCTCCTCCTCCAGGAAAGGCCATTTATGGGACACAGCCTCTCTTCCAGCTCCATCAGGGCCTCACTCCAATTTCTAGCTGTCATACACACACCCAGCAACTTTTCTGGAAAATTGCCCTCCATTTACTTACGCCTGATGCACAAATGTGTGTGGATCCTGGGGAGGCGGCTACTTTCCCAGGCAGATGTCTCCAAGTGTTTAAAAAATAATCAGCTGCAAGCTGGGATGCTCCTTTTTTATCCTGGAGGGCAAACTGCAGTGGAAAAAAAGGGATGCACCCATCCCCTGTCTCTTAATGGAGAGTCTGTTGCTTAAGAGACTGTTGAACCAAATTCAATGCACCACTGAGGCATCTAAGAGGAGATTTAGGGACTTAAAATTTGCCTGCGGGCACCGATACACACTTTGTGAACAAATGGCTGCGATCCCTGAAGAGGTTATCAGGCTGCCAAAAAAAGAGGAAAGAAGCAATTGGCTCATGTTGGGTCAGACAAGAGGGAATGGGATGAAATGGCAGCAGGAGGTTCAGATGGGACCAAGACAGGGAGAAAAACCTCCAGGACGAAATTCCCAAGCAGAGACATGTGCTGCCCATCAGCTTTGGGAAATACACTGGGAAAAGCGTAGAGGAAAAACATGTAATATTAAACACATCTACTTCAGTTACCAAAAATACTTTTGCTCATTCTTCAGTGTCACAAGAAGGCATTTTTGACATAGCTTATTTAGACAGCTGCTTGCAAATATTCAGGTTCAGACCTTTTCCGTCAGAAAAAAAAAAAAAAAGAAAAAAAAGAAAAGGAAAGGAAAGGAAAGGAAAGGAAAGGAAAGGAAAGGAAAGGAAAAGAAAGTGACATTTCTTAAAAAAAAATGAAAATTTCTGTGGGAATAAAGTGCTTTCAACCAAAAGTCACTTTGCAAGAAGTTACACTGGCACTTTCCTGCCAAGGTCAAGATATTCTCTCGGCCTTTTCTAAGAGCCTCTTCTCTTTTTTATTTTTTTTTTTGAAACAACTTTTCATAAATTTTTAATGCATATTCTATTACAAACAGCAGTGCAGTTCAAAAAAGACTGAGCCTGGAATGAGGAGCATTGACTGTATTGATGGAGAATGTTCTTCTGACATCTGAAGTTCCACTTGTACTTCTGGAAGGAAATTTCAAATTTTTTTTTTACTACATTTTGGTTTGGAACCAATATCTCAATATTTCAAACTTCAGTAAGTTTCAAAATCACATAAGTTCCACCCCCAAAGGAAATTCTCATCCCGTGTAGCTTTACTCATTTCCCCCACAGACCTGCGAAATGTGTCACCGCCGGTGCCACTGCCAGGCAGAGGGGCGAGGAGCTGCAGAGCTGGCAGAAAGCCACTTACGGGCCATGGGGAATGGTAAAGTCTGCAAGATAAAAAAACAAAAACCATTAACCACCTCCAAAGGTGGACTTTCTTAAATCAAAAAGCTGCAGGTATCCAAACACAGAGCACAGAGGATGTTGCCCCTGGTGCAAATATATTGATATCCACTTGACTTAGCATCAAAACGATTGAGGAGAAAATTTCTTGGGGGACTTCTGTGAGGAGCGTGAAAGGCAGCAGGGTGTAGTGACCCCGTTAGCATCCGCTGGTGAGGGGGGTGTTGCAGACAACACAGCAAGGACCTTTCCCAAATTTGGTCCAAATAATGCCCAAGGCTGTCTGTGTCCCGGGCTCTGGCTCAGGAGGGCTGTGCTGCGGATTTGTGACTGTATTAACCCCGCTTCTTGCTGACCTTTCAAAGGAGACAACCTGGGGAGATGCAGGCAGAAATGGAAAGAGGAGATGGCTGGAGACACACCCCAGGGGATATCACGGACCCAGCTGCATGACACACTGCGGTGGGAAGAAAAAAATGCTGAAAAGCAGAATATTCAGAGTTGTTTTTCTTCAGTCGCTCTTGGAGTGACTCCCCTCCCAGAGGTGTCAAAGGGGCATCGGGAAGCCCGGCTGGAGACTACCCAGCGCAGTGACACGGTTGAAAGGAAGGAAACTCTCTGCAGAGGGGATAACAACCGCAGGACCAGTGCAGGCACGCAGTGGAGATCAGATTAGAGGGGACCCAAATTCCTGGGCTGAGAAGCACTTGCCAAACAGGTTCTCTCACCTGCACCACCAAAATTTGAGGGCTTCTGTGGACACAGTGGCTGCGCACCACAATGTTTGTGGAAAGCGATGCTGCACAGCCATGGCCCATGCCAGGGGTTGGTCCCACAGCAGCAGCGCTGAGCTGGGCTGCTGGGCATGCTCTGCAGTCAAAGGCAGGCTGGGCATCCCTCCCCCATGGCTGGCTCCAGACCCAAACCCGAGCCCAGACCTCAGGAGCAAGCCTGGGAACATCGTTCTGTATGGGCAGAAACCAAGCAGGTGCTCTCAGCAGGTCTCATTGACTCTCTGTCAAGTAACTCAGCTTCTGGATACACAGGGGAAAGGCAGAAGAAGCTGCACTAAAAACTGGCCTCATGCAGTAAGATTTTTGTACATTTTCCTCTCCTATGACATTCTCTCTCTCAGGGGAGATCCTGCACAAAGAGTCCTTTGGCTGGCTTACTCGACAGGAGATTCACAGCTGGATCGTGTCCCAGTCCTGTTGCAGATGTGTGGGCTCCAAACCCTCTGCACTTGACTCCCCATTTGGGAAACCACCTTGAGGTCACTTGAGAAATTTGGCACCTCGAGGTTTCAAAATTGTAGCTGACTCAGAGGTGTGCAGAAACTGCTGCCATGAACTTGGTCTGGGAGACAACCGCAGACATCATCTCTGACACGAGAGCTGATTAATGCCATCTAGGCCACTGCTGGAGCATTTGCTGAATCACTGCACTCTGCCTGAGATGGGTCTTTTTTATTATTTATTAGTCCTGTGGAAGACCATTTTCTCATGTTTGTTAGCCATGGACTGCTCTGTGGCATCCAATTAGCTTTGCAAGAGACGGCTGCTTGGTCTCTTGTCCAGATTAAAAGCAACAAATGAAAACGTTTCTTCTGAAGACTGAACGATTTACAGTAAGGTAGTAGAAAAGTGTGATTATTCCTGTGCGAAGACTTTGTATGTTAAAGGAGTAATGATTTGATAACCAAACAGACCCCATGCTATGACTTCTTTTAGTGACATTACTGTGTGGATCGGAGGATGAAATGGTAAATTGCCCATCTCTGGAGTCAGCCAGCTGTGGGCAAATGATTCTTAAATTGTCATTTGAGATGCAACACTGCACAGAGGGCAAGAAAACACTTACTTCCAAGCAAGCTGATAATTCCCAGCAAGGAATTTTTTTGGTGAACGTGACTGAGGTCCCTGTGAATTCCTTGGAATTATTGACTACAAGCTTGGTTTTTTTCTTGGTGGATTGTGGGTGGGGAGTTTTGTTGGGTTTTTTTCACTCTTTGTCAGAATTTCAGGTGAATTCTGACGGGAAATGCAGGCTGTGGCATAGGCTTCTGTCCCCTGATGAAGCAAATAAAACTCCACAAAGGTTCTGCATTTAGAGAGGACTTTCTGCAGCAGGAAGGACAATTCAGTGGGGATCAATAATTGTGCCCAGGGGACAGAAATGGGGGGGTGAATGCCTGGGGCTCAGGTGGAAGAATAAAAAGAGAGAAAGAATAAAATAATGATGACAATGATAATGATAATAATAATATTAATGTTATTAATAATAATAATACAATGAGCAGTTTCTTAGGCTGTCCTGCATGTTTATATGAAGTCATGCTGTGCCAAAGCTGACAAGCCGTGAGTTTGATCTCCCTCATGGTCCTCTGGTAAAATAAATATTACCATGGCTCAAGTGAGGATTTGGTTAATACCTCTGGCTCCAGGACTTTAGCATGTCATTGCTCTGGGACATGAGCATGTCGTTGCTTTGGGATGTCAGCATGTCATCACTCTGGGACATCGACATGTCGTCGCTCCAGGACGTTAATATGTCATTGTTCCATGAAGTGAGCAAAGCCCAACAGGCCGATGTCAAGTGAGCCTTAATGGGGTACGTTTATGTCCTGTGATGAACTAAACCCAGCTCAGGGAAGGAGCTGCAGCTGGACAGTGATTCCTGTGGACAGAAGGAGAATTCCAGAAGTGTGGCTCACAGTACAGACCCAATGTGCTCTTCGCCTGGTTTCTGACCTCTAAAACTGGAGGTGAGACCACGTGTTGTCAAAACTTGGGCCCAGACTGGGGTCCCAGGAGCCCTTTGACGTCTAATTTTTCTGTCTTAATGGGTGGCAGGCCAGGCGCCAGCTAGCCAGGGAGCAAATGGACTTTTCTCCCTGTCCCTGGTGATCCTGGCTCTTCTCCAACTGGGGCAAAAACTAGGGCCCAGCAGCTCTTGGGTTTTGCCCTGGGATGGAGGGAAGAAGGAAGGTGGCCGTCCTTTCTGCACACCACAGGGTGAACGCAGAGGGAAGGGTGCATGGGAGGCTTCCTTTGGGTGCTGAGCTGAAAAACACATTGTGGAAAGGAAACCTCTTTCTCCAGTTAGCAGCTCTGGTGGTCAATGTCCTACATCCTGAACCTCCTCAAGCCAGACTTCTCTCAGAGCTTTGGGGCCTAAAAGCATTGCTGTAACCTGTCATGAATAGTCCAGACTTTAGGCAGTGATTCATCTTTCCTCCAATGTTTGGATGCTGTTGGTGTTTTCTCCTTTTCCATTTTAAGGCCATTTGAAAAGCTCCTATTCTAATGACATGCGCCTGCTCCCCTTCCAGTGTTTGAGTCAATACTCCTCCTTGAGCATATGAGAGACTAAAACCACCACTGATCGTTCATCATAGTACTACCACCAGACCTGTCCTGGCTGGCCAGGGGTCCCATCCGGGATGCCAGCCCCCATGTCCAGTGCAGTACCAGGTCCTGAGCTGTTTCTCTGCCCCCATGTTGTGTTTTCATCACTTTTATCAAGTCATGCCATCTCCAAACAACATTTGGGTATTTTGTCAGACTTCACATCAGTAAGAGGCTGTTTTTCCATCTTTTAAAATCCATTCTTTGTTCTTTATTCACTTCCTTCTGCTGATTCAATCTGCTGCAGAAATGAACCGTTGCATGGTGGCTCCTCTGAGCTTCTGGAGGAGTTGTGCACTTGGGCAAGGTACAGCTGTGTCCTCCACTATCCATTGTTTAGTGGTGGCCACCTCCCATGGAGGTGTTTTTCCAGGACATGCTGCTGGGAGGATCTCAGCCATAGTGGGGGTCTTCAGTTAAACTCATTCCAAAACACCTGGTTTTGTCATGGGTCCTTTCCAGGACCTGAGGAAAAATGAAATATCCTCAGTTTTGGAAACTGTAGGAAACCAGGTTTCCGATGCTGAATGATGGGGATATATGCTATCCCTTATGGACATAAGAGGCACAGCAGCAACGCAAGGACAGGGGAGGAGGACAGAACTTAGAGGCAGTCTTTTAAGAAGCTGAGCCTCTCCTTAATTTTAGCAAAGAGGACTGAGAGACAGTCTGATACACATGCTTTGAAGGGATGAAAATATTCAGTGCTCCCAGGATCTTTACCATTACCAAAGGCATAGGTGGTTTGAGAGTTAAGGACAAACATACTTGAACCAGAAGGAAAGACCACGACTAAACAACGATGGTGATCAGTTATTGGGACAAAGAGAAAGAGGTGTTCCCTCTCCTGGTGTCTTCAGAGCAATGTGGGCTTTAGTGGAACGAGTTACAGAGCTTGAGTGATTGAGCTCAGTGATCTGGGTAAATCCAGATTTAGCAGTTCCTTCTGGCCATAAAAGTTACAGCCCTGCTGGTTCTCACAGTTTATCAGTGGGAAAGGGCTGAATTTGGTAAACTCAGACATAAATGTCATGTGCTATATTTATACAAACCAGTGCAGCATTCTCCTTGTAGGGGAGAAGCCCGTGCAGCAGCAGTCACTCATGGAAGGGTGGCAGCAGGTCTGGGTGGGGGTTTTTTCCCACTGGAGGGCTGCTGGAAGCTGTCCATAGCTATCCCAGGGTAGTGGTGGTGCTGGCATCCCAGACCGGCTTCTCCACTCCCAAAGAAGCTCAGAGGCAGAGAAGGAGGGTTTTGTGGACCCAGAAAGGCACCTCTAAGGTCCGACACTGGCAGCATTCTGCGGCGCCCAGACAGAAGCCTAACACAGAGGGGTGTGCTGTTCCTGAATATGCCAAATAAACAGTATCCGCACTGCTGTGACCACATATGATGATGGTCTGCTTCACCCCACATTCATGTAAGTGCAATTCTCTGAACAGCCCGAGACCCCTAAGCTTTACCAGCCAACTACCCTAGCCCCAGCCCACCGATCCCCGCAATAACAAAAAAACAAACAGGTTAAAACACTACAAGAAATATGTTTTGTGACTCCCTAAACCCAGATTGGTTCCAGGGTGTTGCTCATGCCAAGACAGAGCTTTTGCCTGGAAGACAGCTTCACCTCCTGTGCAGAAACCCCTGGTACCAGCCCTCCCTTCCCCTGCAGGGCATACACACGGGTAACCAGAAATGCTACCCCAAGCCCAAAGCTGAGCTTGGGCACGAGTTTTGTTTTTTTTTGCAGGGCTTGTGGTATTAACCAGGCCTCCTATGAAAGGATCTTGAGCATGGAGGGTAATGTGGGAGTGGTGTGAAACCCATGGGGGAGAGTAACCAGAGCAGCAGCATCGCTATGGCAATGGAGATAAGGGGCAGCCTCACACCGCAGCTGATGAGTGACATGTTTTCTGGCCCTTTCAATGCCTTGAAGTGTTTTCCTTCTTGACTCAAACTAGAAGTAGCACNAAAAAAAAAAAAAAAGAAAAGAAAAAAAGCAGCAATTTTTCCTTCTATTTTTAAGTCTCACTTCACCACAATAGCTCCAATATTTCACTCCTGACTCAAAGGCAAAGTCCGAGGGAGCAGGATATGCTGTAGGGTATCTCTCTTGCCACACTATTCGTGTTATTTTCAAGTTCCTCTCTCCCGGGTTGATCTTGGCAGCAGATCACAGCACCAGCGCAGCACAATATAAACCGGAGCCATTGTTACTCCATCTCCCGCTCCTCATCGCTGCAACAACATTTCCCCACACGCCTCCCAGCAAATTGTTGCTGTGTCCCGTCCTGCTTCCCCTCAACCCCCCCTCCAAAATCCATTAGGCTGCTGCAGTTCAGCTATTCATCTAGCCCCCTCGGAGGCACCCAAATAAAGCGGTTTCCCTTTCTTGGCTGACATTACGCAGGGCTTTGATGAATGGTCTCGGTGACAGCGGTAAGCGACCCTGCTGGAGGGCTGCCTGATGTTTCATGTCATGTGCGCCGAGTGGGCAGAAAAGGGTGGTAGTGAAGCGGGCAGCTATCAAAACAGCCTTAAATCACTTTGTCCCCTTCCATCACCTGGCGAAGGCACAGCATTGGGTCTGGTTGAGGGCCGGGGAGGTGAGCCCTTCACATGGGGTCAGCCTGTTGTGCCATCCGAGGAGCATACCAGAGTTTGGACCACCACAGATGGGGGTGGCTTTTGCTGATGGAACCAGAACTGAGGATGAGTTGTGATACCAATGGAGAGCTGAGGGCCCCAGTCTTCATCAATGGGGACCGACCAATGGCAGCAGACGCTGTCTGCTGGGGCTTTTGCTTACAAATTGGGGGCTAACAAGGCCCTGATACACATAAATATGATGTGTATATGTGTATGCATGTGGGCTCACTCTTCCATCAACACAAAGCTAAGGGACACTCCACAGCATCAGCATGGTGCTGAACCTCAGCTAACCCACCTTGCTTCTCGTGGGTGCGCGTTACCCTGGCCCCAGCAGCTGCAGCAGAAAGATGCTCAACCAGCAAAGCCAGTCCCATTCCTGCAGAAATCCTCACAGCCACCCTCTGCCCAGGCTGGTGGTGGACAGTGCCCAAGATGGGCTGAGAACAGCAATAAAAGTGACGTCCGTGGGAGTTCACTGCCAACTTCAGTGAAACAGGATCAAGTCTTCTGTCACTTGGCAACCCGCTTTATCAACGTGAACTTGTATCTCTCTCTGCTGCTGTTTTTCCAAGGGCTATTCATGGTTCAAAGCTGTAGACAATACCGTTCCTTTCTTCACTCACCGCCACCTAGTTATCTCTGGCAGAGTGTGACTCTGGAGAGAAGCAATTTGAGAGAGGAAATACATCGGAGATGGAAATAGCACGGAGGATACAACAAGGACTCGACTTTCTTGTTTCTATCTTACTCAAGATTATGTTTCCTGACTGCATCCCCAGAGTCATTCTGGTTGTTCTAGAAATTATGAAATGCACAAAAAAATCTTTTCATGCACATTGCAGAAAATCCAGAATGATTCTGCTGACATCCACAGTGTGGAAGTGGGAAACATGGGTCTGCACTTGGCCCTTGGCTAAAGCATGAAATATAGGGAAGGTCCAGGGGCATGGGAGAAAGAAGTGTTGTGTCCCAATCAGATACCTACGTGGGAACATTTCTGTCAGCATCCCAGCTCATAGCCTGTTGGAAAACCGATCTTGGTCTCTGCAAACATTCAATGTCACAAAAATTCAGTAGGTGGACAGAAAAATATTAAAATGGAAAATTCTACATACAAGACTGTGGTGAGACAGGTTTAGTTGGGAGAAATGACTGATGAAACCCAAAATCATAGGTGTCAAATCTCAGGTCTGCTCCCCTTCCTTGGAAATCTGCTGGATGAGTTCACCCGTATGCCAAGGAAGTTTGTCTTCTCATCCTGGGCTTACCCTGATTTTCCTAAGTTTACACTGGAAATCAGCTAAGAAACTCTCACAAGTTTCGTTCATGAAATGGTGAAATTAAATAAGTGCAAACAAAACCAGGACCATTTTTATACTAAGGGCTATACAAATCTTTTCTTGAAAGGCTAAAGTTGTCCTCCCATGGGTAAATCTGAACTGATTGATTTGATTTTCTGAAAAATGTGCACATAAACATCAGGTCATAATTTTGCAATGAATTAGCAAAAAAGGCATAACAAAGGAAAAACGAAATAGAAAGAAAATGACAGGAAAGTAGTAAAAACAATGACATTGAGACACAACAAAAAAATCCAATCAGATTTTCCTGCACTTAGCTGACCTGCAACAATTAGGACCCCATTGGGAGGGCGCAGTGGCTCTGCTTGGAGTGATCCCCTGAGGCTGGAGGGGGCTCAGGGAGGCACCCCATGGGGCAGAGCTCCTGCCGCTGTCCCACCGCCTGGGACCCTGACACTGGCCAGGACACCAGACTACAAAGTGGCACTGGGACACAAGCTTGTCCCCTCCATGATTTTGGGGCCGTGCGTCGGAAAGCCTCATCAAGAGAGTGGCTCTGAAGAGATCTTGGGCTGCCAAAATGCTCACACTGAAACTTTCTCTCTGTTTTGATCAAAATCAGCTTGATCGCAAAGCTTTTTCCTGCCTGATCCCAAATGGGAAATTTATGAGAAACAAACAGCTACAGTTAAATAAACACTTGTAGGCCTATGGCTATCCTGGCAGAAAAAAAAAAAAAAAAAAACAAAAAAAGAAGAAACCCGACGGCAAATATTAGCAACAGATTTTTAACAGGTGGAGGAATTATCGTATGTATCTAGGAAAGAAAACAAAACAGGCACTCCTAAATCACCAACGCTGATTTAAACATAAGCTTTTAAATATCGTGTGTGAGCAGCAAATGAGTTCTAATTGAGGAAAGCTTGTAAACAAACAACAGCTTTCATCTGCAGCATCACGCGCGATAGAGGCTTTGTGCTGGGGGCTGGACCGTGCTGCCGAAGCCCAGGCCTGGGAGTGGAGACAGGTACGGGCTCTAATCTCCTTAATGAATTTCAAGGCAGAAGCATCCTGGAGCAATGAGGAACAGCAAACCTGGACTCGGACTTCTCAGGGTCTGGGTGAGCGAAGGGAGCAGCGTCACGTCAGTGAACCAAGCGCACGTGAGGATCCCGGGGCTGCTCCATCTCGTCCAGGTGCTGCAGAGGACCAGAGCAACGTGGTCTGGATGCAGCCTTGGAGCAGTCAGCCCGCAATGAGAGTCACTTTTTAAAACTACCTTTGAGAGATGTCATTTGCCTTGAAGCAAGAGGGTTGAGGGCATTTCCAGAGCCCGTGTTTGTGTGGGCATACGATCCCTGCCACGTTCACTCTTCATCTCCTGCTCTGGGTAAAGACTTGCCTCAACATCCAACATCTATCAAGCAGTGTGAAGTATCTGAGGAGCAATCTGGGAAAGTGGGAGTCGCAGAAAGGAGGGAACGTGGCTGGAAGCAAGCCTCTGAAAGATAGTCAGGGCCGTGGTCAGGAAAGAAAGGTCTGTTGCAGCAAAGCATGCAAAGTTAATGCTCTGCCTGTGATGCAAGAGCAGGGGAGATACAGCATGTCAGGAAACGTCTAAGCAGTGCAGATACAATCGGGCTGCAAACACACAGAGCATGCCAAGGAAGTAACCTTGAGTGTCTGCTGGTATTTTTCTCTGGAAAGCAACAACAGGATATTACAAAGGGACAGAAACATGGACACGGTTGCCAGTGCTTACCTAGATACATAAATTACCTTCCCTGGAAAGGAGCATGAAAGGGAAAAGTGTTTATGCCCAGGTCCAGACCAGGGCACCTTAAAAGGCAAGTGCCGGCTCTGCTGGCAGCGGTGCCCCGCTGAGCCGTCGCAGCCAGCTGGAGGGTTTGACAGCGGGACGGTTGCAGAGTTCCCACCGGGTCTGCAGGGGATGGGACGGGCCGTGGAAAACACTCCTGCTGCAGGAGAGGTGGACAGCAGCGGCCAAGCCATGTGTGCATCAGGAGTCCACTGCGAGAAAAAAGTAGTCCGCCTTAATTCAGTTTTTATTTCCAGAAGTTATAATTGCTCTCTGCTCCAATAAATGATTAATCACTCAGATGAGCTGAACCAGAAACTGGCAAATCAAAGCCACCCTTGTTTTGAAAACACTTTTCCCACAACCCCCAGTTTAGCACCATACCCCACAGCAGGAGAAACACAAACCCAAGCAGAATATAGCACCCGCAGCTCCCAACCCAAGTACCCAAATTTAGGCATGTAGATAGAGCAGCTTAACCCTGAGGATTGCTGGGACCCATATAGACCACCAGAGTCAACGGAAGCAGCAGGTGCTTGGAAACGCTGCAAATCAAAGCACTCTTTTAGGGGACTAAATATAGAGCAAAATTTAAACACCCAGGCTAGAAAATGTTGGCCATGTAGTCCCTCCACTACATTTCGCTGTGGGTCCCGCGCACCCAGGCTGCTGCTGCACGGTGCCTGTAGAAGGTGCTGGGTCTCGGCTCCCACCGCCGCTCCTCATTAACAGGTTTTTATCCATGGTGACACGGTGCAAAGTAGGTTCTCCTTCTCACTTTTTTAGAGGATATCGCTGCACTTGAGATAACCTCACGGGTTTATCTGTACTGAAAGCGATGTCAGCGGGCTGTCAGAACACCTCCCTGCCAACCCGCTGCATCCGTGGCGCCTCGGGGCTGTGCGTGAGGGTTATCTCCTTGCCACCATGCTGGGGACCCTCGCCAGGCTGAGGTTTGCATCCAGACATCCCCCAGCAGCCCGCCAGGGCCCAGGGAGCCAAGGCAGCAGCCTCGTGCTTCCCAGCGCACGCTCATGGCCATTGTGAGAGAGCAGAGCTCTTTGCTACTAATGAATCTTCTTTTTTTGACTGTAATTTTATTAAAAAAAAAAAAAGGGAGGGGGGATAGAAATAGAGAGGAGAGCCTGCTGATTCATACTCATCTTTTAACTTGCCCAAATGTTCAGCTCCAGCAATGCCTTATTTTGCCTCCTGTTGAGAAGCTGCTGCACTCACCATTTCCATTTGCTTTTGAGAAGTGGAGATTAGAAAATGCTGCAGCAGTGGAACCTTCGGTGCCCTGTGGAGGGGCCAGCCCTGCCCAGGGGAGCTCAGGGGAGTTTCAGCCCCACAGAAGGCAGGCCAGGTCAGGGACGTCACTTTGGCTGGAGCAAGGGCTGGCTTGCACATCTCCTGCATGGGCTGACTTGGGGTTTCAGCACCAAACGGCCCTTTCTCAGGTCTCTTTACAACTCCTTGTAAGTAATGCATGGAGGAGTTTGGAATGCAGCCCAGTCATGTAGACATATATCAGTGACGGGACCACCAAAGAGGGAAGAATGAGGTAAGCCACGTGGCAAAAGGAGAAAGAGAGGCAAACTGCTCCTGAATTTTCTAATCTATAAAGGGGTCAGGTCCTGGGACTGCATTTAACAAAGGTAAAAGAGGAGGGATAATCCCCCCTCTCCCCAACAGCTATCATATACTCTTTATAAATGATGCAACACTTAAACCTTTCTACAAACCCACAGCTCCTAAACATACAAACCTGTAATTTTGAGCCATTTCTGAATGGAGTTGTGTATGTTGCTGCTTTTTCCAGCACTAGCAGGTACCAGGACCTAGAAAAGTCCTACCAGGGTATTTCCTCTGCTCCTAAAACAACCAGTTGCCTCTGCAGCAGTTCTTAGACATGGCCAAGCTTTTAAGAACAGGCAGCCTAGTCACGAACAGGAGCTGTTGCTCTCTGCCGGATAATGGTGTGAAGCCACCCAGGCTGTTCCCTTCCTGGCTTGAGCAACCATGCGTCTGCCCAGGACTGGGCACAGGACGACAGCCAGCAGCCACCCAACCCTTCTTCCTTCTCCCTCTTCGCCATGAGTGCTGCTGGAACAGCATAAACATGGCCATTTTAGCCTCAGCTTAGAGAGCGCTGTGGATATCCTGCTTTTGAGAAAGACCATGCCAGCCATGACTTGTTGCACAGCTCTTCAGCAGTAGAGAAATCAAAGAGGGATGAACCAAAGCAGTGTGGTACCTACCTGACTCATCTCTGGATCTTACTGATGTAGTGTTCCACAAAACATAGTCCTCTTCCATGCTCACTGATGCACATGTCCTTTTCAGCCTTCTCCCCACTGGGGAGGCTGCAGGGTGAGTTCTTCTACTGGCCTTGTGTGCACAAGTCCTGCCGTCCCCCAAACAAACGGGATCACAATGCTCAGGCCTAGTGTGGACCCCCTCACCCCACTTTCCAGTTCTGCTCCTTGCAGATGGTCATGGGTAGACTGACCTTCTCCAGGGACGCTGGCACTCAAAGCAGTGGGATTTGGACAGCTTTATACTCTCGGTCTAACGAGAACCAGGCATATGCAGACCCAAGGCATGAAACAACCATCTCCATTTCCTCATTAGTCTTGAAACCAGCAGGGGCCAAAAAGTAACCATCCCATCAGGGACTGTTGAGAAAGGATTTGAATGAAGTGGAGAACAGTGCTGGTCTGTGTGGGGTGCCCACACATCAGATGCTGTTCCGTTTGGTCATCCCGACTCAAAAGTGGCAGAGAATAATTTGGAAGGGCACTGAGCTCATACAGGAAAAACATGCAGAGGTGCTGTTCCGTGTCTCTGGAAGTGGAAGGCAAAGAAAGGGGGACTCTGAACCCCTAGACCTAGGGAGAGACAGGTGTCTGCACTGTAAATCCCAAACGTCACGGAGATGGTAGAGAGGGAACAACTGCTTGCTGTATTCACATCGCCTTATCAAGGAACACATTCACAACAAACAGAAAGAAGCACTTTTCCACCCAATTAATGATGCAGTTGTGGAACTCATTGCCAAAGGACCTGGTGGAGGCCTAAAGCGTAAAAGGCATGATACGATGTCGTGGAGAGGAGGTGCCTATCAAACATGTCTGGCTCAGGAAGTCCCTAAACCACTGATCGACAGAGGTGGATGGGTATGAGAAGGCTGCAATTTGCTCCTTTCTTGGGGTTTCTCCAAGCATCTTCTACTGGCTACTGCAGGACACAGGATACTAGACTAGATGGACCTTTGATCTGTACCAGTAGGGCTGTTGGCTGAATCAACTTCCACCCACAGGTAGGGCTTTGTTAATTAGTAGGTGGGGTTATGCCCAGAGTTATGCCTCCAGGCAGATGGCCGAGCCTTCAAAGGACCTTATACATGCCGCTGCCACAGCAGTTTCCAAACCTGCTCCACAGCTCCCTGCTCAACCTTCTTTCATATGTAGCCTATCGGCACAGCAAATCTGCCGCAGGGAGAAGTCCCCTCCAACCCAAGCCTCCTTCAGATGGGTGGGAGAAAAGATAGGATAGCAGCTGAGAAAGCTCTACACGTTAACAAGGCTTTCTGTACCAAACAGGGCCGAAGGATTTGCATTTGGTTGGTTTTGTGGGTTGTCTTTGACAGAACGTTTGAAAGCAGTAAGTCTGTTGGGAACCCATAGGCCAGAAAACAGTATGACTCCCTAGTCACGGTCTTGCATCTTTACAGGAACATCCCGTTCACACCTGCAAAGTGATCCTTCTGCCTTATTCACCACTCAGGAAAAAGAAATTGTAGTTTGGTTTTCAGAAAAGCAGACATTATTTTTGTCTCTGTGGTTCTAAAGTGCAATATGGACAGAGTATCATTAATACGAACAAGAGCGTAACACCTCCTAGACACCGTCTAAGGTTTCTATGATTCCCCCCACATCTAGAAGAATTTGAAGCAGTTTTGTTGCCAGGGAAAGAAACGAACTACAGTTCCTCCTCTGGGTTTCTAAAGACCTGGTCACTTTTCACTCAAGCCAGTTAATTTACATATTCCTTTCATGAAGATACTGCAAAGTACCCTTTGAGAAATAAGTGCTCCATCTGCATAGCTGTAGGAACAGATTATAGGTATGAACTGTGGGACTTGTTATTGGCAGCAGGAATCATCAAGAGAGCACTGTTCAGTCTTTGGGAAATTATGCGCCTTGTGCAAATCATGTTGATTCTCTGCAAATAACCTGGATTGTTAACTTTGAAGCAGGAGAGTTGGGTCCCTGTCCAGCTCATTTGTAAGACTACTTGATGCTATGAATACAGACAACGCCCTGTACAATGTCTGTTTTTTCTTGCTCCAGAAGTAGTATGTACAGTGTAAAAAGGAGATTCATATCAACCACCCATCTTTTACTGGCTTTTACAACAGAAAAGGTGACCTAATGAACCATGAAAGTTAGTGATGCTTGCAGAAAAAAAAAAAAAAACAAAACCAAAACACAACCACCCATCCTATTTAAGAATATTACTTATGACATTCATTTATAAACATTTAATTGCAAGCAGATGTTTACAATCAAGTGTTTGAAGAAGAGAGATTTTGGGACTTAGACTAAGTCCCTGTCATGCTAAAAGAAATCACTTGCATACAGAGCAAAAGCAAAACATTCCACATATCCATATAGAAAAACTGCGTGCATGAGAATGGGTGCTGAAAAAGGGATGAACACAGGTAGGATTAAGTCGTATCTCATTCCCAAGGGGATCTTTTGTTCCTTTACTATTTTATAAGCCCATTCTTTATTGCACCATCTGTGATGAAACAAGGACAAGACGTTAGTTAGGAAATGCTTTGCAGCACTGAACAGAGCAAGTTTGAGATTCACATAGTTTTTCCAAAGCAAGAGCAAGATTCCTACTAAGAGTGACTCAAACACTGACTTTACTGTTGAGAAAGAAGAAAAAGCAAAGCCAACCTCTACGCTCCTCCCTCACCGTAAGCTCCCCCAGAGGTCACAGCTTGACTGCCTAGGAAGGTTCACAGGCTAACTGAACTCTTCTTCAGGCTCATCCTTTCTCTTGTTGCATCCAAAGGACTACGGGCAGCCCATCAGCACTCCAGAACAATGAGACAGAGACCACACGTGTGACTAAACTGAACCAACCCAAATTCCTGTGCAAGCTAATTCTGTGCCACCCTTATTGTCCAAGATACCTCACAACTAGCATTGCAACTAGTGTCCTCTGCATCTTTCAATGCCTTTCAAGTTTTAGGTCATTCCTGAATAAGAATGCAGGGCAGCAGCAAGGTTTTTTTTGCTATATGAACTAACTTTTCATCCAAGCACAGTTTGATGTCAAGAGAACTAATTACATGGTCTGATGGAGAACAAACCGGACAACAACAAACAGCCCAATGTTTCAGGTTAGCATCAGATTTGAAAAGAGCAGAGAAGAAAAATTAACCTGGAACTACTCATTGCTTAGAAAAATCTCAAGGAAGACCCCATTTACTAATTTTCCTCATTACATAGTCATTGTAACAGATACAATTCTGGAAATAATATTTAGCACATGTGCACCAACAAGAAGTTCGAGATGTTTGAGTTCAACATTTCACGTAAAAATATGTCAAAAGGAAACAAACCTACTGAATAAGGTGATGTGCAACAAACGGAGAAAACATGCAATTAATTTAAGGGCAACATAGAAATAGAATCTGTATAAAACAGGTCAAAGTTAAACTGTGTGCAAGTCAAAAAATTTACTTTTTGTTCATCCTGTTTTTAATCATCTTGCTTCACATATCTCAGTCTGCATAACTTGCCCTTGGTCATCACATGGAGGTGGCATAAAAATAATTGTTGGTTTTGGCAGGCAAACAGCACTGCCAGGTTGAACACTTGTCCACGCTGGTTTTGTGAATCCACAGGGGAACAAGTCCTGGACACGGTACCAGCCATGGGGGAAGGCCCTGACCCTTTGTTTAGAACAGTGGATGATGACCACTGCTGTGACCCCGTTACTTAATGTACTGTTTCATTAATATAAAGCAGCAGAACTAGCATCTTCAGGACCAGTGAGCCAGCTCACTGCTGTACAACAGAATAGCAACAGCCTTAATTCTACATGTATAAATGATCTATGATTTCTCCTTTTGCCTACTGCAGCAACACCCACTACATTTATTTGTATTTATGTAAAACCTCCAACAAGAAGCATTCTCTCAAGCTATTTCAAGTACATTGTGAGTATCAAAAATTGCTCTCTGCAGCAGGTACTCACAAATACTGCAGTCTTGGAGAGTAGTGCCTCTTACAAAGACATTTTTCTAACCTGGTACTGTCCTGAATGGTTATAGCATTGCTCCCACTGTTTCCAAGAAGCTAATGGCAGCCACTAAGTTTTCCCAAGGCACCAGGGAGTTGATTTTAGAAAGTCATCCGTGAAAGAGTGTTGGTTCCCTGTCTCAGCTTTGGATTTCCCCTCCCCCATCAGCCTTTCTTCAAGGGCAGGAGACAGATATTTGAAAAGTGGAAATCAAAGATAACAATTGAATTTGATTTTGAGAACTGACTTAGAAACAGCTCTCACCTATCAACATAAAGACAAGCCAATACTCCAAAGAAAATAAAACCAAAGTAACTGTATGATGACTGAAATAAACACTCCACTAGGATCTAGCATTCTGCTTTGGAGGTTGACATGCACTAGGAAAATTCAACTTGTATATTCCATATTATTTTACGTTAAGAGTCCACCTTTTACTACAGAAAATATTCTATACAAAAGCCATTCAAGTCACCCTAAGAAACAAGCATAGACCTACTAAACTAAAATTGGAGCATGACAAGTACAAGGTCTAAATGGCTGCAGAACAGAGGAGAAAGGTATTACTTAAAAATCCAACTTGATTTGGCAAGAATACCTCAAGCCCCTGCATGCTCAACAGTGCTCTTATCCAAGGAAGCAAAACAATACTGCTTAGACAAGTGTCTGCTCAGCAGCTGGGAGGAGAGCCATGTCAAAAAAGGCACATCATATACACGGTCAATAACTGTCAGTTAAAATCAGCCTTTGTACTTTGCAAAGAAGCAGTGCAGGGGGAGTCCCAGCTTACAGACTGAAGGTGTCTGTCTCTAGACCACATGTGGAATACCACCTCCTGCGCAAACTGTTAGTGGTGCAGTCGTGGGCAGAGGACAACGCTGCCAAGTTGGCTCAGGAAGTATCGGCACTTGGATGCAGGCTGTAAACTCGGGTTACAGGAAGTACTGTGTATTAAATCAGGACTTTCACTCCTCCTTCGTTTAGCCTCATCACATCAGAGAGAGCTCCAAGCACTTCAAAAGCAAACACAATCTGAAGTATCTTACACACAATGAGGGAATCATTTTATTAGATTATGGAAGACAGCAGCATTACAGTACAAAAAGTTACAAGAGTAGCAGAAAAAAAGTGTTTTTGGTTTAAATACTCAGGATTATACTGGGGAACATGAGAAGGATAGTACCCTTTTCTAAACTAACTCCTAATCAGGTTACCAAAATAAGTTTTGAATATTTAGCACAAGTAAAAAAGTTACAACAAACATCATTATAAAATGCTTTAATAAATAGTTTCTTTTCTGAAAGTTTTTTTTTATTTAAGAACATGTCAAAAAAAAAAAAGGTACTAAAACAGAAGATCCTGCAAAGCAAATCCTGCGTTCCTGTATAAAATAACTGGTTTCAAACATGAATGTTTATATTGTTCATGGGCCAGAGTTTATACTCTCAAACATCCGCTCCTCTCACTGGTAGGGTAACTAGGTGTATGTAGTGTTACGCTTCTTCAGTAATTAAAATAAACGTAAGTTTGCCCAGTTAATAGCAATAATAAAGCATAAAAAAACAACGCGTAAGCCTTCCATTACAAATAACCATTTCTAATGAGGTACTCCCACCTTCTGAGCTTGCCAGCCTTTTTTTTTTTTTTTTAGAGCAAAAGATGAATAAAGCACAACAGAAACAGGATTGAGGAAAATATTGTTCCCTTCATTAGGCCTGTATTTAAACGCAAAAAAGTAATACCACATGTAATTAACATATTCACAAAAGAAAAAAACAATGCCTCGCTATGTTGGTACTGTACAGTAGATGCACCCATTAGTGTTCTTGAGATGGGCTGAACATGGGGATAAACAAATATTTCTAGATCTATTTACATGTAAGTTGTTATGTTCCTATGTAAATACAAGTGACCAACAGATTCCTAACATTGATTGTATTAACATCATTTTCTAATCTGGACATAATACCCCAAAAAGTCTTATAAACTGCCATAAAACCTCCTTTTCTGCAACATAAATTAAAAGGAATGACATGTAAAAAAAAAGACCAAAATATTTAAGTTATTAAATCAAATATACAGAGTGATTCATTTAATATGTACATATTTACAAAAAAGCACTTTCACTATTAGAAAATAAACTGTGTCAGTTGGGGAACCTAGAGTTCTCGCAATTTTACTATATTGATATGGCAGTCTTTGACAGTTGCTATAGAAAAAGTTTAATCTCAAGGCACTTGTCACACGCTTCAATACTGCAATTCTAAAGTAATTAAACAGAAATAAAAAGGCCACTTTTAAACCACAGTTGAGAGATCTCTATAATTTTTTTTTGTTCCTATTACAAAGTGTATAAGGCAAATTTGGAAAAAATATTACAGAAGCTACTAACGTAACAAGTGCAGTGAGCTGCCATTAATAGAGATTCAAAGTCAAGAAAGCAGTTTAAAGTTCACACGATTTCCTCAACCAGGAGGTTTTTAAAGCCACCATTAAATTAGAGCAAGTAATAAAAAGAAATACATTCTGTAAACAGTGTACAGTCTTTTGTAATAAACTTTACACATATTGAAAATACAACCTCTCCTCTGCCACACAGTGAGTGTATTATAAGTAAACTTTACAAAAATAGCAACTATCAAAGATTACTCATTTTTTTCATCTGACAGTCATTGAATAATTTATACAAGGCTAAAGAAACAAAATAAATTTTATTTATTATTTTTATTTATTTTTTTTTTACGCAAAATAAAGAAACTATGAACATTTGACTCCAGATATTTTTAGTCCTTGATGCAAAGTGGAGATGTCAATTTTTCCCCTCCCCAGTAAGCGTAGGCACAGTCTGCCCACATTCCAAATACAGGTTAGTCTCTACTGCCTTCAAAGTTTGATGCATTCACATTTTTTACAGATCTGTTGTCCATTTTGCCTATTTGATGGGATTTCTTTACTGGACTGCTTTCTGACGTGTCAGATGCCTTTGTCGGCAAAGGCTTTGCAAGTTTGTGAGAGAGGAATTTGTCCATTTCCTCATCTCTTTCCTCCTCTTCATCCTCCTCTTCCTCATACTCTACATACTCCTCTACTGCATCACAAGTTCTTTTTTGAGGAGATATGAAGTTTTTGCATTCATAACGAATGTCTTTGTTACTGTAAGATCTGTCTATAGGATTTCTTATGGGATTTAAAGGTGCCCACTGGTTATTGGCACCCTCTTCTCTGGGAGGACGACTTCTCTCTCTCTCTTTTCTTCTCTTCCGAGTCCACCACACACAGATGATTATACAAGTCAGCCATACAATGCTAAATACCGCACAAAGAATTGGAACCAAATAATCTAGAGGGCAAATGAAAAAAAGAAAATATCTGGAGTTAACAGAACTAGATATATAACACTGGACATCTGCAAGAGGAGCATCCATACGTAACTACAGGTTAGCCCTAGAAAGATTTTTAGGAGAAAGGAAACAAGATGCGATTACAGCACAGTAACTGTCTGAATGCACTAGTCCATCTAGAAGTGCTCTTTACTAGTTTAAACTAAGTTAAGAGTTTTCCCTGCTTAATGAGGTGGTAAATGCTACATTTGATTTGTTTTTTTCCCATTCAACAGACAAATTGGTTATATAAGCACCATCTCCTCCTTAAGCACCTAAGCTAAGGTGGCCCAGAAAACATCAGTAATGACTCTTAAGAAAAAAAAGCCTATCCTTGCAGGAGGCAGGCATTAAAGTCTACTATGCCTCTAAGTTGCTCTAGAAGTACTGGCACTTGCATTAGAAATATGTTCTGCATTTACTATCGGAAAGAAGAGTCCTTTACCATCAAAGTCCACAGAAAGTTACACATCAACTACCTCAAAAAACATTCAGGTTAGAGCTATATAACCAAACCACTCACGCACTCTTAGGATGTTCCAGTTTTAATTCAGAGTAAAACACCAGAATATTGTCACTGGAGATAAGTCTTCACTGTTCAATGAATAAACAAAAGGAATGGAGGCAATTGCTATGCTCCACATTCCCATTCACAAACCCTACTAGTGTTCTCCCAGACACACAGATCCAGATTATTTCTCTAGGAAACCATTCCTGCAAAATTATGTATGTTTGGACTTCCCCCACCTCCCCCACCCCTCAAGGGCTTTACTGCTAGGATGGAACAGCAGCATTTTTCTGTTCTTTGTGATAAGCAAGAATTCACACATGGTAAGCAGCAGTAAGACATGAGGTGCTTTGCTTTTTGTAGAGACAGCAGGATTGATCAAAAGCTCTGCAGACAAATGTTGTCAACGTACCACTCTAACTTCTGATCCAAACGCAAATTCCCTTTGCAGTTTTAAGACAACTGCTTACAAAGTAACCTGCAAATGGCTGTACAAAACCAACCAACTGCTTCAACGCCATGGTCATTCATTCTAATATTAAAGTGTATTCTGAACATATTATGTGGAATATAACACACACTCAAACATTTTCTTCTGGTAAAGGGGGATGAACAAACTGTGAACATGGTTGGCCTCAAGGGAGGCAGTTTGGGGAAGGATTGCACTCTTAGGAGTAACTGCTGTTCTCCCCTCACTTTTCATAAGCAATGTAATATTAAAACCATGGTGGGGGGGAATACTTCAAGGAAAAAAGGAACTCTTCACACCAGCTTCTCCAAGATTAGAATACAAAGCCTCCATTCTCACTGCTATCACATCTATTATTTCGTCATATGACTGTGGATCCAAGTTTACTTAATAAAAGGCTCTTATACAGAGAGCTGTCTGTATATAGATTCTAAATTCAGAGTATTTTTTCTTAAAGCTAGAGGAAATCAATGAAGTGTCTAAATGATCATCTCCACCTAGACAGTCAAGCATCCCCCAGAAATTAAAGTCTCAATACAGACATAGGGCTTTACACCATATTTTGTGATAGGTTTCTGCCTACCTCACCCAGCTAGGAGGTAAGGATAAAACAAACCAAATCAAAGAACATGAAAGTCCAGATTACTGTTTACTTCCTAACAACTCCACCTAAAGAACTAGGGCCCAGTGGTCACTACTGAGCATCCATATTAAAGAGAGGAGTCTGGAAACCATTCTCTAGCGCTAGCTGCAAAAAAAAATTCTATCCTCTTTCTTAGGAGAATCTTTGAACCTTATATATTGAGGTGGGAGGCAAAGTAACTCCCATTGCTTTTGCCCTAGCATTTAACACAGTCAGAAGGAAGAGAAGCTGAGTGAGGTACGCCAGAATCTCAGCTCTATTCTTTATTGTCATGCAATTTCTGTTCAAGACAAGAACAAAGCTGGTACGCTCCTTCAGGGGAGCTGAGGAAACAGTACATTTGCCAAAGCTTTAAACAGATGAAAGGCATTTCCTAGAAGGGAAACACAAAGAAAGTGGAACCAGGCAATTTACTAATTGCTTGGACTATGGGTGGAAGATCTGCCAGAAGATTATGTTGGGGACATCTAGGAAAAAGTTGGGAGAGTCTCCTACCATTGTAAGATTTCCACTCTGGAGCTTACTTAAACTGGAGCCTACCAGGGGTCTTCCACAAGACTGTCTCCTGCCTCTCCCAGGCAGGAACACAGGCATGCAACATCTTCAACTGCTGATTTTGGCATAGCTCTTGGACAGCCAATATTCAGAAATAAAGGTCTCTACAATCACTCCATTTCCTCATTAAAAGGAATGAGCACTAGATTTTAAGCCAGCTATGTACTAGTGAGAAATGTTGAAAAAGAGAGCAGAGTTTTCCATTATCATGGCCAAGTATTGAAAGATATGAGAAATCTTTAACTCTTTTTAAGATAAATAATACATAAGCCCTTCAGAAGAGACTTGGTATCACACTGTGTCTTCCTCCCTCCCCATGTTTTCATTACCTCACACCCTCAGTTTCTATAGTACAGCAGCATCAAGGGCTGAGGTTGGGTTAAGGTTAACGTAGGAGAATCAGAAAAGATTTGAAGAGCACATGAAAACTGATGTTGTGCAAGGGACCCTTAGACTGGAGAATGGGGTTGGAAGTCAGAGCCAAAACAGTGGTGAGAGTAGGTGGGGACGTTACACAAGGGATGAGGCTAAGTACACAAGCACAGAATCATTATTTTAAAGCTGCTTTTTCCACAGTTAGTAAGAACAATTAAAGAAACAACCTGATCTATCATTTTTCCCCAACACGTAAAGAAAAATAAGGAAAGACTGACAGTAGGGGAACAGAAAATGCTTACACACACAGGGTGTATGTATTGGGAACCTTACCTGATGATGAATTCCCTACAACGATGGTCTCTACTTTGACTTCAGTTACTGCCAACATAACAGTGCTGTTTTGCCGCTTAGTGATTGCATTTACTATTGTATTAGCAGCATTCTGTATGAGACTATTATCTTGTTCATCTCGATGCGGGACAAAAGACTACAGTGAGTGAAGGGGAGAAACAAAAAAGTTATTGCAATCACCTAACTGTGGAAATCTACATTTTAAAGCCAGCTACATCTTAACTGAGTTCACTAGGTTTAATTTATCTGACAGTAGTTACAAACAGTACCCTAGAAATTTGCTGTAGCAATAGCACAGCTGGTTCTATCCAAATTGCAGATGCAGTGTCAGACTTGGTGGGTAAAACACCTACTTGGTAATCTAACATACCTCAAATACAAGGCAGCTGACTTCCATGTTACTTACACTGCTGAACTAAACTTAGTCATAGTTTGGAGCTCTTCAAGACATGTGGATAATCTAGATAGAAGCTTGAACTAATAACAGTCTGCTCTATTTATACCATACGCTTTGTTTCCTGCATCATGGCTCAGCATGCTCTTTATGGCACTGGTAGAGACAGACAGTCCAGCTTCTGCCTGGATAAACACTTTCCTATGAAAATCAACAATTTCTTGGAAAATAAGCAATACGCAAGCACTAAGTGATCTGGCTGTAAATGCCTCTAAAGCAAGTCTTTAGCTCAGTAGGGCAACAGTTATTTTCATCTACTCAACTCGCACCTTCTTCCATTTCCCACTTAGCACTTATGTACTTAACAAAGCAGCCATACTGAAATGCACAGCAGAAACTTCCCCACAAGATCTACTCCAGTCACCTGCAACCACATCTCCTTACTGAGAAGGCCAATAGCTCAAGTCTTCTGACAGAACAGGTAGGCACCTGTTCACTAATTTGGACTGAATCAGTCTTTAGAGTAACTTATCAAGAGGCTGTGGTAGTCTTCTGTCATTAATGAAACCTGCAGTTTCAGCTACCGAGCATTACAGGAAATTGTGAGATCACAAAATTGCTTTGCATTCAGACTAAGCCACAGATTGCACTACCTGCATTGAAGTGAAACAAGCTTAAACAACCTCTTCCTGAGCTCAAACTGATAGGAAAATGTTTTACTATATATATTAATACAAGTCTCATACTTACAATAGCAACTTCCACTGCATTCTCTGTGGAGAAAGACAGATCACATAATATTATCAGAGTTCTGTCCCTAGAAACAGTCCTAGTAGCTGGTAAATACCGGATTTCAGAACAGATATTTTCAGTTGTAGTGCCCTGTTAGAAGCAAGGGAGATTGTATGACTTTAGTTCAAGTAAAAAAATAGCACATAAAAATAAACACCTTCAGAGTTTTTGCGATTACTGAGACATGATGAAGGCAGCAAAGAGGGCAGCAAGAAAGTGCAGAAGAACAGGGATGTGGAATAAAGAATGAGAAACTGAGCTTGCATGACTATCCTAGTATAGTCTGAGCCCATCTTGAAATTTAAGAAAGTAGTTCTTTGAGGTTGAAGAAAAGAAAATAAGGTATTTGCTACAAACCCTAGTTTTGCCTCGCCCTTTAGACAAAGCACAATTAATAGCAACAGAGAAGTCTAATAATAAATTTTGCAAGTTTATGACAGCAAGGAGTCTTATTAGAAAGATTTTCTTCCATGCTGTGACATGGAATATATCCCTACATATATTGCCATACTTCATTAATAATTCTGTTCTCACCTGAGGGACTTTGTCTCCGTTAAAAATTAAAGTAATTCTAGCACAGTCATTGTCCAAGTATCCAGAATTAGGCAGACACTTGATATTGGTGGGCAGAGGTTCAGAGGCACTGCATTCTCCCCAGTCTGTGCATGGTGGCTGAAAACACTTCATATACTTCTCCTGGCATTCTTGACCCATGGGACACTGGTTATTTGAATTATCCCAGTGTTTGTGTAACAGACAAGGTTTTTTCCCACACCACACCTAGAAATTAAAAAGAACAAAGCATGTTACAGTTAGTTGCTCTTATGCATCAAATCAAAATAAGCAATTCACGTAAGATATTAATGATCTACTACTGACTGAAAAAAAAAATCCGTATTTTGATACTGCTGTAGTCTTAGTAGCAGATGGATTTGCTCTTCCACAAAACAAGGACATTTCGTATGGACAAAAGAGTAAAAATTGTGCAAACATTACCCAAGAACCAGTGGGCATATTTCCTTAGGGGCTTATGGATTTGTCTCCCGTGACTGAGTTACACAGAAATTCAAATGTTTATTTTAAACTAGTCATCTAGGCTCCTATAATCTAGCAAGAGAAACACATCCACAAGGATTAATTTCTTTTCAATATTTATGCTGAGATCCTTGCCACAGAATGCTGAAGATATTAAGAGCTGATGCATGTTGGTAATAAGCACTGTCACTTCAAACACTCTCCCCAAAACAGTATGTGGTACCCTCAAGCTACAGAGGCGCAGCAAACTTCCAAATACAGCTCCATTTCATGATGTAACCTTTAAGATTCTATATAGAACTGTGTCCAGCTCTGGAGCTCCCAACATAAGAGGGACATGGACCTGTTGCAGCAAGTCCAGAGGAGGGCCACGAAGGTGATCAGAGAGCTGGAGCACCTCTCCTATGAAGACAGGCTGAGAGAGTTGGGGTTGCTCAGCCCGGAGAAGGAAGGCTCTGGGAAACCTTTATGGCAGCTTTCCAGTATCTGAAAGGGGTCTACAAGAAAGCTGGAGAGGGACTTTTTACAAGGGCACATAGCGACAGGATGAGGGGTAATGGCTTCAAACTGGAAGAGCGTAGATTTAGATTAGATATCAGGAAGAAATTCTTCACTATGAGTGTGGTGAGGCACTGGAACATGTTTCCCAGGGAAGCTGTGGAGGCCCCATCTCTGGAAATGTTCAGGGCCAGGCTGGATGGGGCTTTGAGCAATCAGGTCTAGTGGAAGGTGTCCTTGCCCATGGCAGGGAGGTTGGAACGAGATGATCTTTAAGGTCCCTTCCAACCTAAACCATTCTATGATATAATACCATACAGCTACTAGTTTAGGAACTTATGGATTTCTTAAAGCACAACTGTCAGCAAGAAAGCATATTTGTTCCATTACGCATGAAAGAACCAAACACCATATATGGGTAAGTTGCATCTACCACACCACCATTTCTGAGATTCTAGTTACCTTCACATACTATTATCTTCTGAAGACACCTCAAACTTGAAATCACAACACTGTAAAGGGTCTAAAATAGCATTTCTAGATGACTAAGTGCAAGATTTAGTTACTTCTTTGCCTAAAGTGCATACAAAGTAAGAATAAGGCGAGATTAATAAGACATGGAGGTTTTTAAACTGGTGCTTCCAGTGAAATGTGGGAGACTGCTGTGTGAAGCAACGTTGTAAGTACTATCAGTGCTTACCCAGAGCCACCGACCTAGCCCTACAACTTGTAGGAGTGATCTTGTCTGTCTCCAGCTGTGATATACAACTGCCCTGGTACCACAAATCCACTGAAGTGCTATCTCAGGAGGGCTGAAAGGCTTGGAGCACATAAACTAACATATTCAATCTGCATTTAGGGTAGTCTTATTTTTTCCAAGTATTTATAAATATACAAAGGCTGCCATTTCTCAATTCATAAACCTACTGAAGGACAATACAAAAAGGCAGTTATTATCCACTAAAGAAACTTTTCTTCCTACATGTCCTTTATCTTGGAACTAATGTTTCACAAAATTAGGAGCTCTAAAATTGTGTTTGCAAAGCTTTGGCAGGGTGATCATTATTCCATTCCAGTTCACATTTCCTTTTCTGCAAGTAGTGCCTGTCTGTTTCTGAGAGCTTGTTGTAGCACGTAGAGAGCAAGACAGTAGCTTATGATTACAAATACAATACTGTAAGTACTTCTAGTTGTTAGAACACTTTTTTAAACAACAGAAGTTTGGGGGAGACCTATGCAAGAATCTAGGTGGAAAAACCTAAATATTAACTTGTGCATGAAGAACAGTAATTTTGTTTCAGCCAGAAGGATTTAAGGAAATAAATAAAAATGTCTACCTTGGTGCAGTCAATACGGCCATCTAAACAGTGGCAGTTGTTGCATTCTTGATCCCACCTGCTGCCATGGGGAAATGTCATTCCTTTAAGCCAGCAAGGCTTTCCAATTCCAATCACTAAGAAAAAAAAGCACACTCAGACACTTCACGTCTTTGAGTTACTGAAGCTACACAAATTTAAATCAAAAAACTACTAGCTACTGTTCCTTACACATCAGGCTACTTTATATAAACTCTATACTGACTACGTTGTACACTACTGTTTTTTGGGTAAAGGTTGACAGCAGTATAGGAATACCTTCTTGGCACCTAGGACCAATTCTTCCAGGTGGACAAGTGCATCGGTATCCGTTTATTTCATCTATACAAGTGGCACCATATCCACAAGGGGAGGACTGGCATTCATCAATATCTAGATAGAAAACAGGTAAAACTAAATGGCAAGGACATTTTATTAATTAAAACATTTTTAAAATTAAACATTTACTGAGATGTTAAGAAAGTAGTTATTGTCAGATTACAAGCAAAGGATGTTAGGCTTCAGAATTAATCTCATAAGTGGACAGTTCTACCATTTCATCAGTAACCTCTAACAGATTTCTTATAATTGCATCCTAATTGAGGTTCTGGTGATCAAAGAAGCAGTCATATGCTGACTCATTTCACAGAGCAGAGGTGTTAGACATCTGAAGGTGCTAATCTAATGTCTTCTCCACATTCAGCTATAGAACTGAAGTCCCATATCCTGTTCTGGCACTAATCTCAGATATTTAGGCTTCCTAGAAAAGCACATGCTTTCAGGAAGTTATCATAGTGCAAGAGCTGAACAATTAATTGGCTCAACAGCGCTCAAAAAACAGTGGCTTTCTGCAATACAATTCACCATAAGGAAGAAGAGAAATAGTTTAGTTTATAAGAAACATTTGATGCTACTTTTCTAAATAAACTTGAAATAGTGAGTAGATTAGTTTAGTACATACATAGCACAAAAGCCTCTTAAAAAAACCCCAACCTTTAAAGATTCAGGATCAGCCATGGAAACCTATTGAAAAAGGCAGGGAGGCATAGTCCATTCAGATGCACAGCCATATTTGTTATCCTGGGGAAGTGACCAATACTAATTTATACAGCAGTCCACTAAAGGCAACAGAAACCAACCTGCCAAGTTGTGAGACACAGGCACCAACTGCTGTATATTCAACCATAACCATTCTCTTCCAAAGCCTCTTTTGAAAGTTCTCCTTCCATTAAACATGAATGCCCACTCCAAACCCTCAGAAAAACTGTTTAAACACCAGTTCTTGACTGATGCACAGTATCAGGTCGTCATCTGTGTTTAAAGGACTGGATTCAAGAAAGTGAACGTGACAGTGGTAGTAGTGGGACTGTTACTCGTGTAGGCAATGGAAAAATACCAAATGGATGTGGAAGAGCTTTTAGTTCTATTCTAGCTTCATTCAGAAGTGCTCTAAGATGAAGTTTTATGCAAATACAGAAATATCTAGACTACTACAGGGTTTAACTGCTCTTTCCTCCTTTCTTCAAGCTATGTTGGTTTAAGATTTTCCAGTCTCTGTATGCTGAAAAAACGTGACTGTTAACTCTGTTTCTGTTATCAGCCATGAAAGGCATTTTTGTCAGAGCTACTCCTTTTGTCTATACCAGTCTAAAGAAGAAAAGAAGTCCTGCAGTCCCATTACAAATGCACAGTATTTATCTTTGACTACAAATAGTCCTCTCTGCATTTCCTGTCTGGAAAAAGAGAATTCAGTATCCCTCCACTGTGTGTTTGGATGTAAACAGATGACGATCTGCCATCCCTGGTTCTATATGCAGAGATCACTAAGATGATGCTACCACAAGTGCTACAGTCACCCTCTGACTAGAGGTGTTGGCTCGTTTACTATCTGCTGCAATGAGGATGAAGTCTCAACTTGAACTACTATACTGATGGAGTGGAAGGACCAAGCCCAACAGCCTTGAGGCTACATAAGACTCAAAATGTGATCTTCCAAAGAGGTAAAAATAAAGTAAAAGTGAGGTATCACATGCAAGTCAAAATGGTAATAAGCCATTAAAAAAAAAAAACAAAACACAACTCTTCCCCAACAATTCAATGTGGTTTTAGGATCTTGTTCCCTCTTCACTTTCTGTCCTCCAGGAATTGCAGTGTAACAGGTTTTTGTATAGCTTTGAAAGACCTTTATCATACTTCTGTTAGTCACGTGCCAGCACTACACTCCTGATGTTTTTGGTTTTATTTGCAATGTCTCAGTGGATTTCAGTTTCTAATGTTAAAAGGAACACCTAGTGATATATGTCACCTTTAATGACAAATTGCTTATCTAGAAAGACACTTAAAACTTAATAAGCTTCTACAAAGCCAGCACCCCAGAACCTTCAGAAATGTTTGACAAAATCCAGCAACCAAGTCTTTGAGTATAATTTAAGCCAAATCATTTCAGTTCCATTTAATGAAATCAAGAAAGGAACATAAGTTGCCATTATTTACAAGGTATGAGTACCTGGCTGACTGACAGGTGGCTTCTGCTCCGTTATTTGGAATTCAGCTAACCTCATGCAAAAAAGGTTACATAGTGTTCTTTGATTTATGCATCAGAATGGTACAACCTTTCAGGTCTTTACCCATACAGGTACTTACTAATTCTGCAGTCAGGACCAGCAAACCCAGGCGCACATTCACATCGAAACCAATTCACACCATCAACACAGATGCCTCCGTTGTAACTGTAAAAATAATAAACCTATCATTACACCAAGCATTCTCTCACTAAAGTCTACAGATGAGTAAAACCCCATAGGTTTCATGTGGCATGTTGCAATGCAAGTTTCTGTTGTCCCTATTCATAACACTTTCTCACTGTTCAACAATACAGAACTTAAAAGTCCCTGCTAATTCATAATATGAGTCTACTTTAGCCATCTACATTGATTCATTGGTCTCAAAGCTTTGTTAATTAAACCTTCTGCTTCTGTTTAGGGGGATGATCTATTCCCATCAAGAGAGAAAGCATGATGTTAGGTGAACAATATTGCCTAGTAAGTCACCTGTTAGAAGAGCAACAACCTAAAAAAGTGCATGCATGCCTGGGGAAGTATATCAGCAGAACTCAAAGACATAAAACAGCACTGTAAAGTGAATATGGAAAAAGCCCGAGCTTTTGCAAGGTTGGTTTTTTTTAATACATGAAGTACAGTTTATTGTATCAGAATGGACGACAGACAAAGATAAGGTAGATGATTTGCTTCATCCACATATCAGTAGTTTTCCTCTTCAACCATAAATATCAGCGTCTATATTTAAAATACTTCCATTGAATCTTCCAAAAAATATTGTTTTAAAAACACATTTATACATAGTATTTGAGCTAACAGTACTTTTTGTATTATCTAAAATTATTTATTCTGAACTAACAGGTTTTGGTTTCTCATTTTTTATTTTAAAACTCAATTGTAGATGCTTGAAGTGTTACCAAGTCTGATTCATTTCATATCAAAGTAATTTACTAGTCAGTTCTGGCACAAATACTACACTCAAGTACTTTTATCTGTTCATATTTGAATCAACTCAGGATTGTTTCATGATCTTTGTTGCTGTCAAGGAATAGATAAGGCATGGCAAAAATTGTTTTAAGATTTTTACAGAGTCTGGCTTCAATTATTTTAGGTTAGAATTAGCTCTAATCTGAAATGGAAATCCATATTATGGTGCTCACTTTTATTTTCACAATAGGCACAGAACTGGAGTCCACATACTTACCATGGATGAGGGTTGCAGTCATTGGTATCTATAAAAAAGCAGAATACAGACTAGTGTAACTGGCAGCATATTTATTTTCTAATATATAATATTATATATATATTCAATATATATGAATATTCAAGAGACACTATATTTGATAAGGAAAGCAAAGAAAAATACAGAATTGAATGTTTTCTTCCACACTTGCAAAGAAAGTTCAATTAGACCTTAGAGATGAAATACTTTAAATTTTATGAATAGACTGACAAACGCAAAATTTTAAAACTTCGGTGTATTTTTATGTATCAACGGCACAGACTGATATGCAGCATGATGGCAACAAAACAGAAATAAAACAGGGTTATCAGTTAGATTGGTAGTGGATAATTCAACTAGGGTCTAAAAGCTTTCTAAAAGATTACCACTACTTTGGCACTTCATGTGTACATGTGCAACTAGCCAGATTTCTTAAACAAATCTTTCCCATTATAAATGGCTATGAATGGTTCTATGAATGATTTGTTAGCATTTATACTAGCACTGTCAGCTTTAAAACAGCTAATTAGGACATACATCAATACAACAGTAATTTCACAGTAGATTTAGAGTAAAAACAGAGCTCAAATTTAGATATTCCGCCCCATGTTACACCTTGGAAAACAAATCCCACGTAAATCAAAGTTGCAGTCTTTACTCCACCTAACCAATTCACTATATTGATAAGTCAAAGCAGTTAACTGCTATCCTCAGAGAAAATGATGGAATATACACTACTGCCTGCCTTTTTCATTATTAAAATTAGTATATCTGAAGGGACTTTTTTTTGCTCTGCACATATTCCCCAAAATTATATTTCTATAGAAGGCTGAAAGTCTTATTTTGGCAGAGAGTAGGGGCAGAAAAGAAGCATGACAAGTTCTTCATTCATTACTCAAGCATCATCTTTACCTACCTCCCACCCTGAATGATTCAGATATTTTGGCACGTGAACTTGCTTTGTTTCAGTTAACAGCTCTGTGCCAGACACTCCTAATATCCCAGGAGAATGCAGGGGAAGAAAGGATAAAAGCCTTACTTTGTGTGCATGTACGTCCTTCCCATCCTTCTTTGCAGATGCAAGAAAAGGAATCTCCACTGCCAACGCATGTTCCACCATTCATGCAAGGGTTTGGAATACAGCTGCTGTTTTTAGCTTTGAAAACAGAAGAGTTCTCTATTTAGCACAGAAAACCAAAAATATCTATCATCTGGATATGTTAATATCACAATCCTGAGTAGCATTTAAGTCAACAGTGCAAGACTTACAAGAAGGTCAAAAGACTCCCAAAATAGTTGCATTGCATGATAATCTCTCACCCCCTTCGCCATCTTCCCAGTTCAATTGTTTGATTGAACGATGACATTTTATAAAAAAAGATTATCTATCTCTTCCCCATCTGTGTAAGCATCCTTCAAATACTGCTAAATTCCTACTGTAGCAGTGAGTTACCCAGGTCATGAGGTATACTTCATAAAAAAAACCCTTGTATTTAAAGTTCAGATTTTGATTAAATGCCACAATTGTATCTAAAAAATAGAAAAAATGTACTAAATTTACCTTCATCCAGCTTCTTGGTCCTGATGAAAGTTTCACATTCAGAAAAATGTACCATGGAGACTACATTCAATCCCCCAAAAGAGCAAGAGCAGTTCCCTACAGCAGGCAGTAACCTTGCAAGGAAGAACTGTTTCATTTCATTTTACCTGAGGATATCTGCTCATACGCCTCTCGATCGCAAACTTACTCATGTTATCAACCTTCAAGCAAAGTGAGGGACTAAGTTCCCAAGAAAACCTTTACACTGGATCTCTAAAGACTAATATAGGAGTTCCAAATCTGCTATGTAAAGAACCATGTAAGCAGCCTGTGGAGAACGGCTTCCTAAAAAACAGTATCATGTCACGTGAGTGGAAGAAATTACTCTAAATTTCAGTCACCAGCCAACTGAACAGCTTTGAACTGGCCAGCTAGAAGAACAGTGGCTATTTACTAAACAGTTATTATTTAAGTATTATTTAAACACTTCTCTACTTCTTCTGGTTTTATTTGTAGATAAATTAAAAAGCTTACCAGTGTTGCAAGTACTTCCTATCCATTCTGGAGGACATGAACAGCGGAATGTGTCTCCATCATCATAGCATGTTCCACCATTGCTACAAGTATTTGCATCACATTGGTATTCACCTATACATCACAATAAAACAGTTTTAGTTTTCATTGGTCCTGCTGAATTTTAAGATCAGGTACTTTCTAATCACAAAGTTACTTTTAAAGAAACTTCACATTTAAATGCAACAGTACAAGAAATGCATAGTTCTACTTGCTGTATTAAACAGCCAGAAGAGTGGAAGCTAAGAGCATCTCTTACAACACTATTTCACTACATGAAGGAATATGTGTTTTAAACATTCCATTTTGTTGCTGGGAAACTGGAAAAGCTCATGAAAATATGCCTATTATTTCACTGCAATTGTTTTATTTTAAATTTCAGGAACTCTGGTCTCATGAGAAGAAAGAAAACAAATCTTTGAGTAAACTAAAGATCAAAGTAAAGAACACTTACGTGAATGGCAAGTTTTGCCTTTCCAGTCATTCTTACACTCACAATAGAAGTCATTTACCAAATCAATGCATCGGCCACCGTTGTGACATGGGTTAGGAGAACAGTCATTGAAATCTAGAAAAAGTGTTACTCAGATTAGATGATCTAGCCTAGCCAAGGCCACGAGGAAGTATAAAATACTTCTTTAGAAAGGAAATAAATCGTGTACTATTTAAGAAGACAGCGTTCCTAATTGTTATGGGATTGCCTTTATATAAGCAAGGAAAAAACTCTTATTTAATACAGAATAACATGAATTATGAAAGATTTTCTGACAGCTTAAGAGAGAAAGTATCATTCAGTATGGCTTCTAAGTAGACAACCAAAGTAGTTTCATTTTTCCAGCAAACAGCTGTATTCCGAACTTCAGAGAAAGTTTTCTAGTAGGGATTCACAATACCCTGAAAAAGAGCCCCAGCCCAGGATATCCACACAAGACAGTTAAGATTCCTTCTCCTGCTTTATGTCTCAAAATACAGTTAAAGCCCTTAGATGGCTTAACCATATCTATATGCACATACATACATATATACGTGTGTGTATGCACACATTAAACATATACATACACATACATTAATTTCAGAGAAAATTCTTTTCACTTGAGAAAAACGTTTTACTAGGTAGAACATAATTATTCCAGACTGAACTTCATCTAGACCACACAAAAAGCTCTTCTGACAGTGATAGCTGCCAAAAGTTTCTTGGTCTTTATTTCACATCTCAATTGGTGCATGTCCTGTAGTAAGTCTCAGCAAGTCCTTGCCATCATGTTTTAGAAGGGGCTTCATTCAGAGTAGAAAAAGAATCAACTGCAGTTTCCTCTGAGGTACCATGAACTGGCCTAGTACACTGCTTTGTCAATTAAGGCTCAATACGTCTCAAGCCAGGGCACCAAGATTAAGGCCTGCTTCCATTGAACCCAGAATACAAACCACCTACTCATGATATTCATTGAGTAAAAATTCAGGCTTCAGATTTTTTTTTTAATAAAGGAATAGGTATTAAATTTATAAATTCCTTCAGTCAGGTGGAAGTATATTACAGCTTGTACTGGCTTAAAGCTAAAAAGCTTTTCAAGTTTGGAAACTACTACGTATGAGTAGATTGGGTAAGGGGGACACTTATGTACAGTAAGTACTAAGAAGTATATCTGCTTATAGCAATAACAGCAATATAATGAGTAGACCCCCTAGGAGACTATATTCACTTTTGCCTCTCCTCAGGAGAAAAAGGTTCTCTCCTCCTGAAATATATCCTGTAGTATACCAAAGAATCAGATTACAGTCCTATTAAAGAAACTGAGCCTTTTAGAGCTGCTACACAAGTCTTCCTGAAAATACTTTTGCAAACAACACTAGGAGACTGTAATTGTAGAACAGAGAAACTACCCCATTCTTATTAACCACATACCAAGAATTACTAACTGTTACAGCAAAGCTGTAATCTTTGACTCTGCAATGCTCAGCTGTACTTACTTGTGTCACACAATTCTCCTTCCCAGCCACTTGAGCAGAAACATCTAAATGAATCAACTTCATCGATGCACGTCCCGCCATTCTTGCAAGGTTTCCCAAGACAATCATTGATATCTATGACAAAGAGTCAACAATTATTGCTCAAGGCTGTCTTAGCCTACCTAGAGGAGTGATCTACACTTGTGTCTCTAGGAAAAGTTATATTGCATTTGTACACAGATAAGAAGAGCTCAAACATCTATTTTCAAGCCTGGTAAGGTTTCTAGATGTATTCTCTCCCATGTAGCAAGTCAAACCAGAGCATTAAGTTTACCTGGGAAAAACATCCAGGTGTTCAAAAATACCTGGCACAGCAATACACATGCTCTTAAGCTCTGCTGTGAATGTGTCTGTCTCTTCTTTATCACCCCCATGTTGGGAGAAATCCGTGGCTTATTTTAAGACCGTACATACAGGTAGTGGGTACAGACACATTCACCTTGAAGTTGGACTAAAACCAGTTTTCTTTCACAGAGGAAGTGCGAACCACTACAAAGACAACTGTTACCAGAAGAAACTGGATTTTAAGCAGTACATATGAAACAGTGCTCTATGCAGCTTTATTAAAATCTTAATGTTTTATTTTACGATGCAAAGCTTCATTAAAAACTTGAAGGCAGTTTTAGAGCAAAATAATTTAGAAGAAAATCCTACTTACTTTCATGACAGTATATTCCAGTAAAACCTCTTTCACAGGCACAAGTAAAATTGCCTCCTGGCTGACTAATACACCGCCCATGAGGCCCACAAACATTAGACGAAATGAAACGGATTCCTTCTTGGGTAGCATTAGTGAAGACTTCTATTGTACAGCTGTCTATTACTAAGAACAAAAAACATAAGATCAGACTAATAATCTTCATGACCAATCATTTTTTTAGTTTTAAAAAAGTTATCCAAAAATTAAAACTAATCACAATTTAAAAGGTATGTTAACTGTAAGTTACTCTCTACCTCTTTATAAATAAGGACTGTTACAAGTATCTCTTCTCACTGCCTCACTATTTCACTAAAGTCCAAGTGAGTACAATAAAAATGTTTCTGCATTATGCTATTTCCAGAAATTCTACTTTTCATTTTACTGTATCACCAATACATTAAGACAAGTTTCTGGACAACAGAAGGTACCTTTGCAAGAATTGTTCTTGCAGTGGTCCTTGAGATGAGAACAATTCTTTCCATCGTAGTCATCAGGGCAGGCACAGTAATAATCTCCTCCCAGATCATAGCATTTAGCCCCATTCTGGCAAGGGTTAGGTTCACAGAAATCAATATCCATCTGTAAGAGAAACCATAGTTAGCAGCAGCTGCTTCATTTCCCAGGAGTAAGCAGCATTATCTGTGTTGCCAAAGACGCAGATGAAGCTAATTTATAAGGAACCTCAAGTTTTAAGGTTTATGAATCATATATACTGCATTCCACCCTGCAACACAGAAAATCTTCATGTTACTTTAGTCAATCCTAACACAAAGCATTTCTGATACCGCTAAAAACATACTCCTTTGCAGGAAGCTGAATAAGCACATTTGCAATAACTTAGTTAGCAAAGAACAAGCCATTAAGAAACATCTTACTGTGACTAATCTGGATCATTACAAGTCACTTCTCTGTCCTTCACACCCATGTACTAAGTGCTGTAATGCAAGTTAAATACCAGTGCACTTGTCAACTTTGTGTCTGCAAGACAGTTAAAATACACGGAACCTTAAAAAACTCCTATGCTCTAGAGCAACTTCTCTTCCAATCTTGGTTAACAGAATTTATTAAAGAACCACATAGCTTAGAAGGGACCTCCAGAAGTCAGCTCCTTCAACCCTCCTGCTCAAAGTAGGTCTAGTTAGACCAAGCTGCTCAGGGCCTTATTCTTACAACTACTAGCACCATGCCAATTTACACACAGAAATACTACATATATTCTGAACACTTCTTACTATCCAATTCAAAAAAGTAAAATTTAAACCTAGGTTTCATAATACATCCCTTAACACAGACAAACTGCTGTAGTAAAGCAATTCTGCTTCTTCTACATCTTACATAGTCACACAATATCACTGATTGGTGATGCCCTAAATCGCCCTCAAAATCTACAAAGCAGCCCCAAAAGGGACATTGTTACATCACAGTATCTTTCCTCCAAACTGTTATTCTTAAGGATTCCTTTCCTCCCCCTCAAGTGAATTTTTCCTTCTTCACATTCCTCTTGTGAGAAAGATGGCTTCCTCAACCTTACAGACATGAAATTAAGTCTGATAGTAGGTTTGGTTACTATTTTCAGTAGTTCTGTAGCTAAACAGGAGAAAAATTCAAAGCTAACCAAAACAGAAGGAACATAAATGGTGTTACGTATTTAATTCAGAGGAGCATGTACAATTCCAGCTGCAATAGAGAGATTTTCGGCAAGCCATTTCATGCTCTCATATGAAACATTCAAAGCAAAATACAAAAAATAGTTAAGGTCTGAGAAAGATTCTCAGATCTCCTCTATCAGATGTCTCCATTTGTTTCCTTCCATTAGAGTAAATTTCCCTTTCCCAATGCAAGTTCAGTAGCTGGTACTTTAGCATCTGGAATCAATGGTAGATATTTCCTGCAACACACAAGGCAAGCAGCCAACTCCCCCCTATTATTCAAACAGACTTGCTAAAACTAATTACACAGTATGGTATGAATCAGCCAAGAGTGGAGCACTCAAGCTATGATCCTTATGTAGAGATGGTATACGAGCTATTAGGTACTGCACCACTTTTATTGAACTGGTCAATATCTGCAACCCTTTTTAATTTTGTATAAAAGGAGGGCATTGTTTGTTAACAATGCAAATAATACAGAATAAAATTACTTCAGCATTTAAGAGAGATCACACCAATGTCCTCCATGAAAAATTCTGGACCAAATCCAACCAAATTCTAATTTAGTGCCTCCAGTAGGTGCTTGCTGTAACACTTATGTGAATTTGGCTATCAGCAAAAGCCAGAAAGTACATACTGAGGGCAATACAGTTTTTCATTGAAAAGTCTGATGCCCTCACTAGAAAGATAGAACTTCATTATCTTGAAGTACTTTATTATCATGAAGTACTTTATTCTCACTAGCACTTCAGTATTTCAGATCTGAATTCTTATTTAAGCACGAGAACTATATTTTCCTAAAATGATCTCAAAGTTCTGAGAGCAGATACTTGTGTATCTGCCTGCCCTTAATCCTACTACCAACAGCAGTAAGATTACTTGAAAGCTAATTCAGTTATGTCCTTTAGATTTATTAGGATGAACACCTAAAACATTCTAGTGTAACAAAAGGACACAGGTCCTGAAAATTGCAGAGGAAAGCTTCAAGCTTAAGGAATACTTGCAGACTTAAAATCATTTAGGAGAGCCAATACCTCTGTGCAACAACTTGCAGTATATCAGGCTGCAAATTCAAAAGCGTTACAGCTACCATGACAGCACTGCACAACAAATTTGCTTATTCAGAGTGTCAAGTAACAGCTACATTAGTCAGTAATGCTTTAGCCTTGGGTTACTTCCATTTAAATCCAGATAGATGTTTCTTTCAAGAATTCAATCCATGAAAAGTATTGCAGTAATGTCACCACTGCCCTCACCTCACAGAAGACTCCTGAGAAGCCCTGTGAACACAGGCAACTGAATCCATTCACCAGGTCTTTGCAACGGCCTCCGTTTTGGCATGGATTGCTTTCACACTCATTTGTTTCTGTCTCACAGTTTTTTCCTGTGAAACCATGAGGGCATAAGCAATGGTAACCATTCACTTCATCCTTCACAGAGGGGGGGGAAAAAAAGCAAAAGTAGAAAGAATTGTTGTTGATAAAACTTGCACACAAGAATTGAAGTTATTTCTATATTCTGGATTTGTGAACAGCAGTAGCACCACATAAAATTATTTTGTGAAATGGTGCAAGAGCTTGCAAGTGCAACACTACTTTTAACATTCAACCTCATTTAAGCAAACTACAATTGCACTATAGAATTCATAACTAGCCAGAACAAGATTTATTTTCAACATGGCACGTAATAAATAAGAGTTACCTTACAAGTCCCTCCATGTTGACATTGTCCATGACAGTCATTAATATCTATGGATAAAATATGCTTGCATTAGAATTTATATCAGAACACTTATACCGGAAGACTAAGCTGTAAAGTACAGGTCTAGCATAAAAATGCAGAACAAATGAGTTTCAGAAAGGATTTTTCTAGATGTTTCAATGGAAAATAAGGATGCTTGACATCTTCAAGAGATTCTTATTTTAAAGAATATGTAATAGAAAATTACATATGGCATATTTCTATTACAGTGTAACAGAAATTAAATCAAATGCTATCAGATAATTTCATGTCTAACATTTTAGCTAAAAAGTATTTAAAATTGAATTAGTATATAATATTCATAGTCAGGGAGGAGTAGAGAGATTTATTAGAGTTATGTAAGTGTCTATCTAAGCTCATTTTAATACCATTTACACCTCTAAATAAATTTTCAAACAGTATTTTCAATTTATATGGCTGGAAGTTAGGAAAATCCTGACAACAGGTATTTTTTCTTGTACAAGTATGTACATTATCATTCATCATAAAACCTTTTTTAAAGAATAAAGCATCCTTTGATCAACATGTATTAAAGAAATACTAACTGATATGACAATTTACTCCTGTCCATCCTGGAATGCAGTCACAGTAATATCCACCAATGAGATTTTTGCAAGAGTAAGCATTAACACAGGGTTTCCCCTCACACTCATTAGCATCTGTGAAAGAAGATAAAAGAAAGAATAGAATAAAGGACAAACCCAGAAACAGATTACCACAGCACCAAGCAAAGTTCCCATGCAATCCAAGCATCAGAAGCTTATATTATACATTGGTAGGGCACTAAAACTATTTACATACCACAGGTTTTTAATGCACGCTTGTCTATAGTAGCACATGCACGTTATCTTACACTTCCCTTTGCCAAAACTCAAAAGGTAATATGTTAGTCAGGGCAAATCCCTTCCTTGCCTCCATAAGCTTATAGTCACTGTTCTGCCACCGTGAAGAAGGAGCTACCATCACCAGTGCTGTATTTTGAAACAGAAAAGTTATCGGGCATTCTAGAAGAACTATTATGAGTAAGCTTAAGTTGGGGCTTAAACAGGTACAGGTTCACTTGAAACTTCTGGCTTTAATGTCTACTAAAGAAGAGCTAAGATATCAATAGCACCATACATCTTCAATGTTTTCTGCAATAAAAATCATATCAGAAACATGCTTAACACAGAGTTACTCATTATTTAGAAATCCTCTCCAGTGGCCTTCAAAACTTTAGAAGGTAATTACTTACCAAGCTGACATGTTGCTCCAATCCACTGTTGTGGACATATACACTCAAATGCATTAACACCATCAATGCAGGTCCCTCCTTGAGCACAAGGATTAGATGCACATTCATCAATATCTGGAAAGTCAAAGTATGCCTTTCATTACATGCTTTAAAATTTGGCTTAAACTGTGTTTGGTTGGTTTTTTGGGTTTTTTTTTTTTTTTTTTTTTTTTGAGATGAAGGGGAAGAATGTACAAACAAATAAGCTTAGGAACACACTAGCATTTCTAATCCAATTTTTACTTGGGTTTCTCTCACATCTTTGGGATAGAAAATTTCAGAGTTCCTCTCTCCCTTATCTGCAAACAGCAAGGCAATTCAGTTAATCTGCCAATGATTAACACATTCACTAAAAGCCATGGTCCTGGATCATGAGACAAGTTTAGCCAGTGTTTTTTTCTGAGGACTGTTGAAAAATGGATAGAAATCCTGTGTTCCAAATCAGAGGCAACATGCAAAACAGTTACACAGGTCTATAATACATTTCAACCACTTCCCTGTCTTCCAAACTTCAGCATTTAAGCAAGTAATCTACTCTTCTACTACTTTAAGAAGGGGAGAACCTTTCATGTTCACATTTATATCTCTTAAAATGAATCCATTCTGTATTTTGCTTTAGACCAGCTAAAGAGTCAGAAATTATCCTGCAAGCTTCGGCAACATAGCATTTATTTGTATATGGTCCAGTTATGCTTTTGATAACCTGTAGATCTCAACCACATCAAATAGATACTGCTTGCTGCACAGTATCATTAATCTTTTCAGAGGCTCCCAATGTATAGCTGTTAAAAGACAGGTAAGGTAAAAGACTACCACCAAATTCCATACACACAGAGCATGATTATCAAGTAAATTGTATCAACCCTTCCAACCCAACAGGTCAGTCATCAGTAATTGCATACCCACCTATAGCACATGTTGGTCCACTCCACCCTGATGGGCAGTGACACTTGAAGCCTGATGAAATTTCATGACAAATTCCACCATTAGCACAGGGATTAGATACACAAGCATGCTCCGCTGGGAAGAAAGAGGGAAAGAAATTCTTGCTAAATACTCTTCCAATATCAATTAAGGAGAACTTACGTGGCTAGAAATTATGTTCTGATTAAAGTGACCATGAGCAGTAAAGAGGTGACTGTACACAGGTTTGGAGCCTCCCTCTCCCAGCTGCAAAGAATAAGATTCACAGTAGGAGACTGAGCCAGGATTTTACTGAAGGTGAATCATGCTTCATATCTACTGACTGGAAAGCCTGAAGGCAAACAAGTCACTAATATCTCAGTATCCTAAAAGCTAGAGAAGTTCTCCATTAATCTACTGCTTTCAGCCATGCACTTCCACCTCTGGAGTGCTCCAGCACTTTTTTTTTTTCCTTCAGTGAGACAAAACAGATATGCTGTATGCAGGGGTAGTAGTAGTTTAAGTATCAAAGGTCTGTTTAGCTTCATTCTAATTCTGTTCCTCGGAAACAGTAAAGTACAGAGCTACTTGCAATTATAGGCAGTACTGCTTATTATCGCTCCATGTAGGGCTGTAACACTTGCAGAAGCTGCACTAAGCAACAATCAAATTGAGGAGGTTGTGTGCCATCACTTTTGAATATTTTCCCTCTCAGAAGCCAATGAAGCTTTTGGAAAGAAGAAAAAAATCCCCTTGCTAGGTAAAGCTTTCTAATTGTTTCTAACATTTATATTTTGGAAATCTTTCTTTCAGGGTTGTTATCTAGTTTGCAAACTGAATTTACGTTGTCTAAGACATTAGACACTAGTACCTACAGCAGCTCATATACTAAGCTACTGCTAATAATCAGTATAGAACTCAAATATGTGGCTCCCTTTATCACTGCCTCCTCATCTGGAGAGCCAAGGTACTTCCCCACAACCTTCAGGGCAAGCTAAGACAAGATTTCATTCATTTCAGCCAAAATTTTGCATCACATTCTACCAGCTGAAACAAAATTCAAGTTTTGATAGTATCATTAACACCACACAGCACTTTGAAGAAGTTCAAAGAAGATTACATCCTGATAAATGTGAAAACCTTCTGCTGATAACAGTTTAGTGAACTTAAGGCCAAACAGTGGCATTAAAGAAAAAAAAAGGGTTCTTTCCATCTACACTTTTAACTATATCAAGGAATAGCAAAATTCAAAGTGAGAAGACAGGAATACCACATTTAAAAAACAGGATTTAACAATCTATCATGGCAAAGAAAGTCACGGCAGAACATCCATCTGAATACTGCAGGTAAAAAAGTTGAACTAAAAGTTTTTATTTTTCTCCAAACATCAAATCTTTAAAGTAAAATATGAAATAAATAGAAATTGCACACTTGCCCCTTTATCTCCAGAGGCAGAACAGTCAGGAAAAGTATCCGAATACCAAAATAGTCTCCAGTACATTAAAATTTTGGTCTTTGTGTAATACATACACAGATATACATGAAAAAAGCAATATGGTATCTTTGTACTGTGGTTGAGATAGGAAGAAGTTTTTTACATTGGGTAGACACAGATCGGCTAAAGTCTAGTCAAGAAGGCATACTTCATCAGAAATATGGTTTAAATTCTTTCCTCCATTTTGCCAATGGGAGTAGGGAATACACTTTTCATTTAGACTGCTCAAGGTGACTCTGTAGGAGGGTGTGAACACATTTCCATAGTAGTTAACAGCTGCATCATTAATCCAAATGTGTTAAGAATCCCATATTAAAAGATGATTTTAAAAAAATCAACTTTCAGTTGATCAAACAGGGTAGTCAACACACTCAGGCAGCTAAAAATTGGGCCAAAACCCCCACACCACAGTTAAAACTGAAGTGTCCATTGCTACTACCTTCCTTAGTCCCCAGGCTGTACAAGATGCATGTTTGCAAGCAAGCCAGAAGACAAGAAAATGTGTAGCAGAGAGAAAGGTAACAAGGAAAGGCTGCATTTCCATGACACTATAGCCCAACTGCATGCTTAGATTAAGGAATTGAAGAAGCAGCCAAAAGGGAAGAAATATTCTCAGTCCTCCAAGGGAAACTGTTGCAGCATTTCTGTTGTCTTCAGTGGTTTTTTGAGTAGCCAGCCTAAGGCACTAGACAAGAGAGACTGAGCTGGCATATCCCCACTATCACACAAAGTAACAATCAAGTTTAAAGGACAAATTGCATGCCATCACTTTTCACACTCTCCCTTCTTAGAAGCCAAGCTAGCTTTTGGAAAGGAAAAAACAGCCCCTCCACTCTATGAAAAAAATGCAACAATGAGCATATAAAAATGCCACCTGGCTAACTAGAATGCCTAAAACAGTTTCATATTTCTGAAGATACATGCAATATGCAGAAGTACCAATTTCGCAGTTCTTTCCAGAGTAGCCATCTGGGCAAGCACAGCGATATTCATCTGGTTCAGTGTTCATACAGGTTCCACCATTCAGGCAGGGATGGTGATTTCCACAGTAATTCAGATCTGGACAGAGAAAAATGTCACATTGACAGGGAACACAAATCTCACCATTTTAACCCCTAGTCAGACATACAGATAGATGCCTTTCTAGCTTGAATGTCATTCACCCACATCATCCCTGTATTCAATTAGCTAGCCTGTCATCTCATTACTATCCCAGAACAGCAAAGTATGAACAAGAGACAACTGCATGAGTTAGAAAAGTTGGGACCATTCCAAGCCTTCTGTCTTCAACTTCCTATACTTATGATGTTTAGGCACCATCTGCCATAAAAGAATTAGGCACAGAAATACTCAGGTAGTTGCACACAAGCAGGAAAAAAAATGGTTAATGAGCTATCAGTTAATCATGCAACTTTACTTATTTTTCCTGTACATTAATGTTAAGTACCTTTGTTACAGAGCAGGCCACCCCAGTTGGTTTCACAATTACACTGCCATGGTTCGTTACAGCTCCCATGAGCACAGCCTGGGTAGCGGACACACTCATCACAGAACTGTCCTTGCCAACCATAATGACACCTAAGATGTAAGTTCACATGTTAAAAGTTAGCAACATGATGCTTAATTACTAGCATTACAGGTATTTCGAACACTACACTTACCATTCTCAAGAACAAGGACAGCTGTTCAATGTACAACAGATAGCACAACTTTATTTCTCCTGTTTAGAAGGGACATACTAGAACTGTTGAACATCTTTACTGGAACTCATCTTGCTCAACCGTATTATGCACCATGGCAACAAAAAACACCAAGCACTATGCGTTATGAAAACTGTACATAAATTAGTTGTTCTTTCACAAGAAGTCCCATCTTCACATAATCATCTCACACTAGGATAAAAATTGTGATTGGTATAAAAAAGTTGAAATTACTTTTCAAAAGGAGATTGTTGGCTTACTGCATCAAGCACCATAGCATTTTTCTCTCTATGAAGGTAGCTTTCAAGATATTAGCTAGTTTGTTCTGGAATGCTACAGTCTTGAAAGACCAGGGCAGCCAGAGATGCAGCTATCTTGTCAATTTTCTCAGGACTTAGTTTCTCAAGAGAACCCTTTTTACAGATTTATTCTATTATATTGTCAGTGTTCTCTAGTGACATTATGAAAAGGATGCTCTTTGGATAAATGAGGAGAATAGAAACAAAACCCATTAAGAATTCATTTGTTTTAAACAGAGTTGAAATTTTGTCATGAGATTTCTTCAGAAACCAGTATTCTTTATGTTCTCTGTAACAGAATTCTGCTAACAAAAGCAACTGGTTTATGCTACAGGAAAAGTGTTAAAGTCTGAACTTCAATAGCTTATGTCCTTTTCTTTTTTTGCCCCTTTTTTTTTTTTTAACTTACATTTCACACATATTTTGATCAAAAAGAAATAGTAAACTTGCTCTTTTGGGCCAACAGAAGATGTTCTGCCTGTTATTTTAAGAATATTTCTTATAAGCAATTTAAGAGCCATACTAGCAAAGAGACACCTAAAACCACAGTGAACAGGAGTGGGGCACGCACATTCCAGTGGAGCCCTAAAGCCTAGGGGAAAAAAAGCATTAGAAAGGAAATGGTACTTTTTTTAGATTTAACACCACCATTCTATTATCAACATGCTTTGAATAACACAAAAGAACAGAAAATAAATTCTTAAGTCTTTGGGGTGTAGTGAGAGAAGACACGGAAAAGAAGTACAAACGAGAACTCTTGGTTCCTTGTGGATCAACTCACTTCTACCATTTCAGTAAGCTGTATCAGTCCCCAGAGGAACAGAACAGGTTATGATGGCAGCATATTTCAATTTCTACTAGAACTTCTAGGCAGAAGAAATCTAGATGCAGAACTTTGCAAGACTACTTTTTTGATATAAAGTTCTAGAACTACTTTGAGTTCTTAGCCCCAGTACCTGCTCCTCATTCAAAACCTCACAATTGCAGGCTTCCTAAGGACAGCCTCAGCTGTGTACCCGGTCCAGAGGCTTCCAATCACTCATTTATGAAAGGCTGTCAGAAGCCTGGAGAACATACATATTTCAGAAGCAGCTTTCTTTTGCTGTATTAGCAGTAAGAGGAAACAAATAGTGCTTCTGCTAAATTTGATCTCTTCCTTCCTCCTCAAGGACAGAAAAATCTTTTCAGGGGCTGGTAATAAACAATAAAAAAAAAGCACTGTAACTCACTTTACTGGCCTCAACCCAAATCTTCATCCATGCCAAACCTGGCACTACTGCCAGTGATTCACCATGACTATCCTAGCCAGAGCCAACTCCCCACCCACATATAACAAGCATTTTCAAGGGGTGAAAGTCTGCATCACAAAGCAAATAATCACAGTAACTCAATTTGTTTTCCATACCCAATGGATAACAGGTTTCTTTGTTTAACACTGCACTGGTGATTAAGAGTACAAAGAAAAATACAGCCACCTTCTTAAAACTTGAAGACATCTTAAGCAGCTACTTGAGCTTGTAGGTATGCTTGACTGCATTAAAATTAGTTCAGCAGAATAGGGTTGCTGTTTTTTTATTATATTCACCACAGTCAAAGTTTACTGTTAAAGTTACCATCAAGCCCGAGGGAAAATAATTTCTAGAGGCTAAAAGCAGTCCAAAGGAACACAGTGTTTACAAGTCAAAAGGTTACTATGTGGTAAGCTGATCAGCCTCCAGTTTACAAGGAAGAGTAAATTAGGATTTCCTCTTGAACAGGAAGTCTGGTCGCATCCTACATTAGCAGGTGCTAGAGCAGCTTTAATTCCACTTCCTTCTAAAGATAATGTTTACACAGATCTCAGCTCACCCCTAGAGCTATATGTAATCAATAAAGTGAAATCAATTCAGAAATTGGCATGTCATTTATGAGAAAAATATCAAGCCACAACACCAGGATGAAAAAACATTAATGATCCACTAGAAGCCCAAGGAGTATAGATATAAAATCAAGATCACCTGTATGAAACCCCCAAAACCAGAATTCATTTTCAAGTAACAACCACTTCTGTAAACGCCAAAAGGAAACTGCTAGTGCAGTTAACCGTGGGCTAAAGTTACTTCTTTCCTGCCCCTCCAGTTGAGAATAATTTATTCAACAATCCTAAATTTTTCACATCTGAATAAATAAAACCAAACAAATTTAGAGAATTCATAAGGATTCCCATTGTTCAACAGACAAAGAAAATTCTTATTGGAATCAAGATTCTACTTCCTTTGTCCTTCCCCTCTGCTGACTTCATCGGCTTTAACTTGTCTTTACAACCAAACACACGCAAAACAATCAGAGATGGCTTAATCTCAGCCCTTGCTGGGTTATTAGCAGTACAAAAGAAGCTACTATAAATAGATTGTTACAGTTTAGTAACTTCCTGATGGAAGGCTGAAGTACAGGCATCTGCTCCCAGACCAAAGCATCCCTTCAGGTCAGGATTAACACAGAGAGTGCAATAGGAATAGAAGAACAATTGCTAGTTATCTTGAGACTAAGACCTTGCAGAAGAGATCCTGGTAGTTCTACAGACATGCTTCACAGCTTCCATTTTCCTTAGATGGTAGTCTGGTGGCAATAGAAAATGAGAATTTAAATACAAGGCTGAAGGAAGAGGTGGTGGCAGGAGTTAACATTAGCAAAGCTTCTAGATAACATTTCAGTCTTGAGATTAGAGAAATTGCAACTGTGCGGGAAAAAGCAAAGCCACAATAATTCAACTCATAGTGCACACTTGGTTACAATAAGCAAGTGGGGCTTCAAACTGCTAAATTCCAGGACAAGGAAGAAAGCCCTTATACAGCAAATCTCAATGTGTTTAAAGTAGTAAATTTAGTACCAAGGAATCCTACAGAAGCACCCATCATTCTGCACAGTTCAAAGATACCTAACGCACTCAAAGGCAGGAGTAGGGGGGGAAGTGGGTCTTTTGCTTTCCATGGGGCTATTAAAAATGCTGAGCTGATCAAGTTCAATAAAACAGAGATTTTTCCAATGAACTAAGCTTTCTGTGTTTTTCTGAAACAGTTATAATTAAGGAAAAAGCTGATACTGGTCTTTGCTTTCCTCTGAGGATGTTTGTGTCATAATTAGTGGAAGCTAGGCTTAAATTAAGCATTTCCAAATCAGATGGCAAAAGGTATTCAGAAGATCCCATGTTGCTGTATGTAAACAGATACGTTATTTGTGAGGATAAGGCCGTGAGCAATCTGGTCTAACTAGACCTCCTTAGGGTGGGATGTGGGACTCCAAACTGTGATTTTATGATAAATCCTACAGTGGCAGTTATGAAAGTGATGTGGAAAGGCAAAAAGATGTACCCAAATCCTGATGGTCTGTAAACCATGGTCCCTCAGCACCTTGTATGATTAACACCTGCTTATTCAAAGGGAAGATGCCTGTTACATACCAAAAAGTTAGGGTGCTCTCAACAGTCAGTATTAACTCAGCTGTTTTGTACTATCTTCACACATAGCTTATTGTCCTGGTTCAATCATTTCTGGGTAGCTGAGAGTCCTGAACTTTCTGTGCAGAAAGTTCACCTGAGACACTTCATATTGCAGGTCTCATCCAATCGCTAATCTACTTTGGTTAACCTTACAAAAAGGCTCGCAATACATAAGAATGAGAGGATACCTAAATTCTGTTCTACACCTACCTACACAGCTTTGTCAGCACTTTACACCTACACCATCAACGTGAAAGAAATCAAAACCAAACTTCTCCTCAAGCCTAGGTCCAAAATATGGGGCCTAAAAATAAATTGAAAAAAATCCTAGGGATGATATAGGCAATGTAGTATAAGCCTTTAATTACAACAGGTTACACCTAACTCGTATCTTGCACATCCTACAACAGCTGAAGTGAGAATCATTGTGCCATATTTACACATCATTTTTTAAGCAGGCTTTTTGGAAAGAGCTTCTTCCACTCATATTTCAATTGGGACCTGTGGCCAAAACACTCAACACAGGAAAATGAAGCAACACAGTGACATTAAGAGCAGAAGCAAAATGCATCATTCAGGGGCGGGGGAGAAATAACCCTCTTAAATGGAAAACCACTAAATTTTCTAATGACGTGAACAGGATGGTGTTGCATAGGCCAGAACAATAGCTTTATATTAGTTATTTACTTAAAATAACTATAAGAAAGTCTGTTTAATCTTTTAAGAGATTAATTGTTGCGTAGCAGGCAGCAATATGGTCTAGCTGTTAGGAGATCCTACGACTCTTGAGCATCCAGATTCAATGTTGTAGCTAATAAGGTACTCACTAAGGATTTGTCACAGAAGCGCTTTCTCCACTTCCCTACCCTTCAAATAGGCATGATGGTTTAGTGAATAGGGAAGGAAAAGATGTTTATTAATGAAGTCAATTTTATTACCTGAAAGCTTGTCATCTTTTCCTCTCACTCCCATCATTCTTATTAGACCAAAAGATACAAACTTTTCGCTACAAACTTTTTTCTCCTCTGATAAAGGAAGTCACTGAAAGCAAACATTCTCACTCCAGTACTTCAGAGTTTTGTGAAGGAGCTGACAGAGGGGATGGTTCAAAATTGTTTACCCAGAACACATGGGAAGAGGTTGCTCAGTTAACTTGCAGTAAATGGCTCTAAGGGCGTGTCTATATTTGCATTAGTTCACACCAGTAGCATGCTTTTTAAGTGAACTGCCTGATCATTCCTGTTGATGGTGCATTGGTTCACATCACAGAGCTGCTTTGGAACAAAGGAATGGGACTCCTTCTAAGTGAAACTAAGGTAAACTAAGACAATGTATGCCAGGAGCACTCCTAATGTGTTACAGCTGCAAACAGCTTGTCCACAAGAACAGACTAGAACCAGTCTACAATTAAAAGTGTGTTAGTATGGATATTTGGTTCTCAACACTGCTTTGATCTACTGTTCTAATCTGTCTTCACTACCTACTATCATAGACAGAGGTTAAAGTACTACATCTTTTTACTTCCTGTACACCTGCTCCCATCCTCCTGGAAGCAACATCCAACCTTAGGATATATTCTGTATCTTTCTACCCACTAACCATCCAAGGAAGTGAGTGCAGAGTGTGCCTCAGTTCCCCAACCAATAAAGAAACAAATCATGGGATTCTTTTTTGTCTAACTTAATTTGTCTACTTGTTAAGTACTTGCCAACAATCCGAGCAGGGTTACCACTGAGACATAAAAAAAAAAAAGCATAATAAAAGCATACTGGTTACGATAACAGGCAAGAGAATTTAGATGAGACAGCAATTATAATAATTTTCCAAGTTATTTTAAACTCGAAGCTCTGATACAATACGCTCAAAGAGGAAAGAGGAGAAGATGTCCAGGTAGGGGTACTAAGTGCATTCCTGCAGGGCCAAATGACAGCCCTACACTCTTTAGGAATCATAGCTAGGCCAAGTTGCAGGAATTTAAATGGTCAGATGCCACAGCAGCTAGCACACTGCTCAAACACAACTTTATAGTTTACTGTTAAGAGATTTCTCCAAATCACTGAGTTTGAGATTCCTCATAATTCCATTCTGGAACAGTTGCAGAAGGAAGCCATATCGTTTAGGTCTGCGCTTGACAAGTCCTGGTTAGTCAGTAACTCATCTGCAAGCATTTTCTCACGTGTTTAGAAATGGTATATCTGTTTCAGTGCTCTTTTGAGATTTCTATCTGATCTAGCTAGTATGGAAGTTCCCTATCTCTTACTTTCTCCCCATTTTTAGAAGCTGACACTGAGTTTCCTTCTTTTTCTCAGTCCTCTACAGTCTTTCAGCAACAACCTGCTTTGAGATGCCCCCCCAGATGCCCTTGTACCCAAGAATGACTTCACAAGAATCTGGCTGCCTTTTTAAAAAAAAAAAAAAAAAAAGTTTAAGTGGAGTTCCTAAATGGGTGGATAACATGGTTAACATCAACAACTGTCATGGAAACATAAGTAAGAGATCAGTGCCATTGGTAGGCCTCCTTCTGAAAAGGATAGGAAGACTATGCAAGCCTTTAACAGCAGTCTTTAGAACACTATTACACCCCAAACACTCCAGGTAGTTGTAGCTCATTTTTCAATCCAGGCTTTTATCCCCACATCTCTGTAAAGAAAGTATTGAATAATAGTTGAGCATGTTCTAGCCCTTATAGTGATAGATTAAGGGAGCAAAACCAATTGGGAAAGGCATATAGCACCTGCAGGTACTGCTGAACTCAAGAAATCAGCCTCACAAACAGGGCTGAAATGGAATACAAGGACTACAAAAGGCATGGCACTGGAAGTTTGAGAAGCCTGTTTTAACAGGACAAACATAAGACATGATTAAATAAAAACAAAGTGTCCAACATTGTAGAACCAAAATTTTGTCACATGTAGTTCAAACGTAATTCTAGTGTAAGACAGTTCAAAGTACACAGATTATACAATTAATTTCCTTAAAAACCATATGCTTGCTTCCTTCACCTTGCACAAATTCACATTAAAGTACTATTAATGATCCAATTTGTAATTCATTTCAGCTCATCTACACATTCTAAAAACAATTTTTCTATCATAGTTGTGTGAATTAAGACTTGCATTTCCCAGGACATAACCTAGGTCCTACTGTAGCTCCAGAAGCTGAACAAAAGCTAAGTAGTATTAGGGTTTGGCCCTTTTTGTTTTGCTTTGGAAGAGAAATTCAAACATTCAACGGTAACAGGAAAAGTAGAAAGACTTCTGAAAATACCATCATCCTGGCAGGAATATGACAACAGAGCCCAGATACGAGGCATATCTGGACTTCTGCCAAGCCCACACCACTCTGGATCACAAAGAAGTGAAAGATTAAGCCATTAAGCCTACAGGCAGTTTAAGTGGTACCAAACATACTCAAGTAAGCAGTTTTAACCAAGGAAGGAGACTGTCACTTGCAGTTTCCCTATATTCATTTTGATAACTTTGTAAGATGATTGAGCCTAAGCCAGTTATAAGCCATTAGATCAGACTTCATTCTTCTACGGACAGTTTAATTGAATTTAACAAAATACTTCAAATGATGCAAAAACATACAAAAAGCAGCAATCATTATGGCTTGGTAGTGTTGCTTCTTTGACAATCCTTCCTACTACTCTGGGCTGGTGAAGTCAATCAGTAAGACCATCTGGTTTGCCACTGCAGACTAAAGAAAAAAAGGGGATTACAGCTTTGATTCTAGATATGGACAAAGGCTGGGGATTTTTTAAAATGATTACAATTTCCCATCTTTGCAAGATCCAGCTAAGTTGCTTTTGCTTTCTTCAAGGATGTAATTTTGCTCAGTATTCGGTAAATAATTACTTTTCTTTGAACTGCCTCCACACTAGCAAAAACCTATCACCTAGACCCAGCCATACCAAAAAATCTTTTCCGACATCAGGTCATTTTGAGACATCAGGTCATCCCCTACTTAGTTTCCATTTCTTTGGCAAAAGCTCCACAAAAGAAACAGCAAATGTCACAACACTAACTTCCTCAAAACAAGGGGTACATCATGAACTTGCCCAACAGATGATGTACAGTTACCACTAACGGCATGTCCTTTATTAATAGTCTGCAGTTATTTAGCTACTTTAAGATCTGTTTTTAGTATAACGTTTAATCCAAGAACAGCTCTAAATTACTTTGGAACATGAAAGCATGGAGGGTAGATCCTTGCTATGAGAGTTAGGCTGAAGCCTCAGAGCCATTGCTTAAGTTACCTGCATGTTCATGCAAGTTGAAGTTGGAAACCGTTTTCCAACTTTTCTATTTATAAACGCCACTGCAGATTTTGGCAACCAAGTAGCTATTGGCACCAGTGGATTTCCATACATCTCACACCCATGTTTTTCTCACATTTTCATTTTCTTTCTGAATTAAAAAAAGGACATTGTTTTCACCTGTTAAATGACACTGGGAAGTGTCCAAAAACCAGGATGAAGGAATCTAGATTATAATTCAATAGCACCAAACATAGCAGTTTCTTTTAAATAACAGCTTCCTTTGTACTGCTGCAGATAAAGGTCATGTCTGTAAGCCCTGCTTATTTTTAGTTCAGCATCATTTTTCTACTACAAGTTATTAGCCATTTGAGTTAAAAGCAACATTTCTAACGTAGCCTAATAACTACCGAATACAAGCTAAAGATATCTGTGTGAACAAGCTCAAGCTACTAAATCATATTTAAAGAGGTAGCTGAGAACCTTCTGCAATACTGGAAATAGTGTGTCCATACACAGAAAGGCCATTGTTTTCATTCTGCATGCTGATCACAGATCTATCAATTCAGCAGATAGGTATTAATAAACAGCGCAAGTGGCATACAACCCATCTGAAACATTAAGTCCCTTATTCCTTCCCCCAGTACTTTCTTTCAGATGAAACAATCCATCCAACAAAACAGCGAGATTTCTGGTCAGAGTCCTTCAGTAGACTCAATGTTTTTTTTGTGAGCTTTATTTAGCTGGGCAGGTTAGAAGAGGGCACCTAAACTTACAACATTAGATGCTCCTTCACATCAGTGACACGCAAAGCCTTTGCTTGTATGAGACTGCCTATTGACAGACACCTTAAAAAAGGTATCATAGCCACCCAGACCCCATCTTTAAGGGTTTTGTATTCCCTTCTTTAAAGCTTCCGCCTCCTCTCCAACTTCTGTCTTCCCAGATACAGCTGGTATCACAGAGAAATGAAAGCTAAAAAGGAAACTGCACCAGCCCCTCTCACCCCCTCAAAAAAAGAGTACTGTTGTACACTTGCTTAAGCCTGTTGCTTTTTCACCTTTATTCAAATGCTCCTTGCATTTGAAAAGCAAACATTCACAGGCTCCTAGGACACTCCTTTGATACCTATGGGACTCCAGAAACCCTTACATGAATCAAAATTCATTAGAGTAGGTTCTCAAGGGGAAAAACATGTTCTTGGAAGGCTTGAGGAGTACTTCTTACTGAGGCAGAAGTGATACTGGCCCCAGCTCTCAACCACAATCTCTAGTTGTAACCTAAGAAGATCACCAACAGTAGTAGGGACACACAATACTTGAAATCACAAGCAAAATGTTTAATGATAAGAAAAGATCCCAAATAACATTAAGAGAAACAGTCTTTCTTACAAAAAGGAAGCCATGGTTTAAACATTTGCATTGAAAAAAAAAAAAAAACAAAAAAAGAATTTTAAGGGAGGTTTTATAGCTCTTCAAAAGTGAAACACCACACACACTGAAACACCACACTTCATATACTGGAATTTACAGTTTTCAGTCAGATTTGAGAGCTATCAACACAGCAAATCTTCTACAAGCCAGCAGCATCTGATGGAAGTTTCAGGGCAGTAAGAAACCACTCTGTGGTGCAATGATTTAGAACTTACTTTGTTATCTGCCATACCCCACTGTCAGAAATTTCAGGCTCCTCAGCAGGATAGGAACTGTTCGCACGTCAGCTGCCACAGCTCAAAAACTGGCAGTTCAACCCCAGCTTAGCTCTAAGCTCTAAGTTCAGCAACCTGCACCTTATTTCTGCCACTTCCATGATGATTGTAGTAGTTACTAGCAGGAGGATGAAGCAGAACTGCCTTAAACTGTCACAGCTTGCCACAAACGGTATTTGTCAGGTCTCAGGGGTTCTGGCAGTCAGTTTCACATCATTCCAAGCAAGCACATTCAATACAGCTTACAAAGGAAACACTGCACAAATCCACTCTTACAGTGACACATACAACTCTGATCACAAATAAACTCAACAACTTACACAGGATCCCAAACTTGCAAGTAGACCTGTCCCATTTCTTCAACAGCAGTGTGAAAATAACACCCATTTCCCCTTGACCTACTGTATTGGATGGCTGAACTTTTAGGGAAACAAATCAACTCTTGCTATTGCGGAGGCTATTTAGGCTTCATCACAAAGTTAAGGGAACATTTCAGACTCTTTTCTCTTAGATGTAGAGACCAAAACACATTCACTTGTGGTAGAAAGTTTAGGCTGGAGTTGCTACTGTTATCTCCATTAGTTACCAACAAAACCTTTTTTTCCTTGGGAAAGCTGAGTTTACTATATTTTGGTGATCAAACACATACATGGAGTGTTCTAGAACTGTGAGCATTTCCTAGTTGTAACAGTTGAATGAGCAAGTTCCCCCTTTCATTTGAAGGGAACAGACAGTACATAGAGATCAAAGCTCCTATGCATTTTGAAAAGAAAAAAAAGATTGTTCTCATTTCATAAAGGCATAGATTTGAGTTACATGAAGCAAATCTGCTCAGTCCTATACACACAAAAAATAGAATAGGACTGCAAAACAACATGAAGTATATGCAGTTCTTACCCATGTGAAATCTACTTCAGATCTATTTCCATCCGTGCAATTGTATCTATTTCCATCCATATAATCATATACATTTGTTTTCCATTTTAGAGTAGACTTTTTAAAAGTAGCAACATACACAGAAAATACTAGAAAGATCAGCACTCATAAAAAAGATACTCAAGCATGCAGACTTACTTGCATTCCCCAGGTGTACTGCAACCCCCATGGAGCAAATTACATCCTTGTTTACATACAGCTGTAAACAGAAAAAGGTTTGGGCATCAGTCTGGGCATCTAAGTAATCCATTAATACAGCAGCAGCCTGGAACTGTTCAACTAGGGCTTCTGTCATTTAGCCTATTTGTGGCTCGTGCAAAGCAGATTGTCTTTTGCCACGTTCCAAGAGCTGTTGCTTCCAGCTAGCTATTTCACAAAACACAACTCCATTACAACTGTTTGAAAAATAACTTAAGGTAACCCCTTGAAAAAGTTGCTACCAAATAGGTTCACAGCAAGAGTGTCAGCACTGAAACATTTATCAAATACAGTTATTTTTTTAAACCTGGTATTAGACCAGTATTATGCTGGAAGTCCCAAGCTTCAAAAGATACACATGACCTTGAGTAAGCCCTAAACACAGTCCCCTCTCATTGACAGGCTTTTTACTTAAGAGGAAGAGAAAACAAAACCAATAACCCCTCAACAAAAAGAAGAGTAAGTCAAGTCATTTTAGCACTAATTACTCACTGAGACTGAAGGCAAAATGCAAAGAGAGCTGATTGAGCGGTACATTAAAAAGGAAGACAACACTTCAATTTCTGTTCACATTAAGAGCTATCAAAAAGCTTTCAGCTTTGCATACATTACGCTTAAAATGTCTTCATTTGTGAAAATAGCGTTATGAGGGCATTTTTACAGGATTAAAGTCTACAGTATTACTGATATCACTGTTCAATAAAAATCTTACATTAACAGATGTAATTCATCTTTTTGCTTTGAAGTAACACCACTGCCAAATAAAATCAATCAGTAAAAAGATGTTTCACTATTTCAAATCCTGTATTTGTTGTGTAGCCTTCATAGCACAACTCGCAAGGAACACTGTATCCTGTCCTGGGCTCCACTCTTCAGAGATGATGTTTTTTCGAAGATTTTCATTCAAAGGACAAAGTCTGCATGTGTTAAAATTAATGTGCTACAGCACCGACAGTACAGAAATACCCACTGCAGTTTATACCTATTATATATACACATTAGAGCTCATCTACAATGAAGCAAACAACACTACCTTGTTTACATTCTTCTCCCATCCAGCCTTCCATGCAGGCTTTGTTTCCATTTTGATCACATGTGTAGTGACCAACAAAATCATCTCGAGGGCCACAAAATTTATTGCACAGAGCACTGTAGTAATTTTCATCACACTTCACTCTTATTTGTACTTCAAAATGGGCAACAGGACCATTAAATTGTAGTGTCTTCCATCGATCTTCTGGGTTGATCATGCCAGCATGTGCCACTCGTTCTATTAGCAAGTCTTCACCTTTTTTTAAAAAAACAAACAAGTGGCAGTATTCAGGTGATGAGTTTGATAGCACAAAATAGCATATAAATTCAAATCAAAAGTATTCAACCGGTAAAGAGAAAACCTAGTAAAGAAAATGTTAAGGAGATAAACATCTACTGTATAACTGAATTTTCCTTTGCCTTGCAAAGTTCATTACAGGAAGGCCAATTTAAAAAAGTGTCCCAAAGGAAATATTAAAAAACCCTGGAACATAATCCATAGGAAATAGCTTATTTTTCAAGGCAGCCAAACATACCACACCTACATGCTGACAACCAGCAGCTTTATCTTGATCTGAGGCTCTTTTTGTTCTTATAAAATTGCAAAATCTGCACAACCTAGTAGCTGAGATACTAGAAGTTCTCTAGTGCAAATTAAATTTTAAAAATAAAGCAAGATGTACTAGTTTTTCTGCAAAATTACTAAGCAATAGTGAATACTCTAGTAGGCTTGCACTATGAGCATTAACTTATTTGCATTTTATCATTCTCTTTATAGTAAAACATCTTTAACAAGCTTCATAGAACACTTCGTGCAGCTAATATTTCACATTTTGAGAAGAAACATACAAGTGAACCCAGGACTGTCAAGGGGCCATTCTCAACTCTGTATCCTGCTTATCCTTATCCCCAGTAGAACTACTGATAATTACGATCACTGTTGCAACACACTCTGTAAGCATCCTGCCTTGCCCTCACAGAAAGCAGCAGCACAGCTACTGTCAGGCTCCATTAACTGAGACCGAATGTGCACAAAGTATTAGCTGTCACGTGGGACAAGAGGACTCTAGGATACAAGATTATGGAACTGCCAACAAAGTATTTTCACTTTTATGAATATCCATTTTGTATTTATCCATTTTATTCTTGGTATAGAAGATTCAGTACTAGGAGATGAGAAGCAATTATAGTCAGTACCATGAAATTATACAGTTGCTTCAGTAAATGTTAGGAATAAGCAAAGCACAGTAAGGGTAAGGGTAGACAGTGAGTAACCCCAGTGATAAAAGTTTTCAAATGTTTTTACTATTCAAATCTGGTAACATCCCACCGCAAGAGTTTTTCTAGATGACTCTGCAAGCTGCAGCTAGAATTCCAAGCACTATTTAAGAACAATAAAAAGGTGCAGAAGTTCCACTTGTATACATGAATTTAATACCCATTTATGAAATAGCTATAGTATTGCCAGCTCAGAGCTTCAGTGTCCACTTCCTTTAAAAATAAAAATCCTTTAAAATGCATGTTAAAATAAGTGAAGAACCAAAAACTTGCACACAACAAGAGACTGTAATGGTAGTGAGATAAAAGCACACTACACTGGTAGCAATCAATACTAAACTACCATTTTCAGTAAATGTATTTCACCTGCTTACTTTACAGAACCTACTAACCTAATGGGTTTAGAAAATAAAACCTAGGTGAGAAACAGTCACTCCTTTGGAAGTTATTGACAGCATAGAAGTATCCTGTGCAACTGTTACCAAAGCTGCACTTGCCCTTCAGCACATAAAAGAACTCAAGCAACACTTCATTCATTCACTCCAACATTAAAGAAAAGCTACAGTAGTGAAGTCTGCAATGCATTTTATCTTAACATCTTTTTTCAAGCTTACTTCTACCATACAAAACTTTCCTCTTAAAATTAAGGAATATTGAACTAAAAATAAAAAGCTGTTTTAATTAGGCATTGAAAGGTTCTCCAATTATTAAGGACTCAAAGTATATCTCTGCTTTTAATATTAAAAGTGGTATTGCCATGTATAGGCTACAATTCATGCTTGCCTGGACTAGCCTGCATAAAATATTTTATGACTAGACAATACACATTGAAGTCTATCCCTGTTGTTTAACTCTCAAATTCCCATATGTGAACTCCTCTATCATCCAGCAGCAGTAGCAGAGCGGACAAGAAACCTGCAAGCTAGAAAAGACTGTGAGCATTTTATTTTTGACTGAACAGGGTATCTATTGTATTATCAGTCACAATTGAAAGCTTCATGATTAGATTCAACATCCTTTCATAATCTTATTCTTCTCTAATAACTATTGATCTGGAAACCTTGATGAGAAACTATAAAGGAGAAATGCTGAATCACTGGATGGTCAAGGAATTTGAACAAATAGCAAGTATGCATTATAGAGCTATTTTCCAGCTACAAGCAACACAGGCTCATTAAAAACAGCTGCAACAGCCGCTGCTATAAAAGTGTGTCCCCAAAGTGCATCAGATAGACTGAAGAATGGGTCCTGAGATTGAAAGGAGTGACTTATATAATAAAAATCTTATCAAGCACGATGATCAGAGGGCTGGAGCACCTCTCCTATGAAGACAGGCTGAGAGAGTTGGGGTTGCTCAGCCTGGAGAAGAGAAGGCTCCGGGAGACCTTACAGCAGCTTTCCAGTCCCTGAAGGGCACCTACAAGAAAGCTGGAGAGGGACTTTTTACAAGGGCATGTACTGATAGGATAAGAGGTAATGGCTTCAAATTGAAAGAGGGTAGATTTAGATTAGATATCAGGAAGAAATTCTTCATTGTGAGGAGAGTGAGGCACTGGAACAGTTGCCCAGGGAAGTTGTGGAAGCTCCATCCCTGGAAGTGTTCAAGACCAGCCTGGACAGGGCTTTCAGCAACCTGGTCTAGTGGAAGGTGCCCCACCCATGGCAGGAGGGGTTAACGCTAAATGATTTTTAAGGTCCCTTCAAACTCTAACCACTCTATGATACTAAGCATCTTCAGGCTAAAGCAGATTCATCAGACGCAGTTGAGCAACTGGAACAAGCATTACAGATATTGCAAATATACCTACGCAGAACAATCCTCTTGACACGTGGGGTCAAGAACAGGGGAAATAACCTAATAATGCCTTTTTTTTTTGAACACTCAAACTTTATCTTCCCAAATTCCTCTGAAAAAGAATGTATTCTGAGCCTTCAGAGCTTCTTCTCTAGCTTATATCAGTAAAAGGAGGGCTTAACAGCCTAAATAAGCAAGCCAAGTAGCTTACCCTGAACCACACAAGGTATCAGGAAATCAGCTCCAAGTCATTTAGTTTCTAATACTAATGTACTAGAATACCAAAGAATGAGAATTCTGATTTGCTTTGAATTTAAAACTGATCCCAAATAGAAGGCGCATCTTCCAAAGAGATCTGTAATTGCAGGGAGGAAGTGATTGTCAAGGTTCCTACTTCCTCCCCCACAATGCCAAAGTGTTTCTGAAGATACTCAGTCTCTCATATTTAACCTTTCTGATGAGACGAGTTTGCTCCCTGCATCTGGTTTACCATTAAAATTCACATTAGGAACTCACATGCTTTACTTTTAGCCCTCAGTAAAGGCAATGAGCTGCAGAACTGAATTTGTCTGGTCATTGGTCAAAAAGGCAGCACACACTCCACTAACCTCCACACACACACCCCTCAGAAGCAATAGGGCTTCTTGATTACTAAGGAGTTTTCTACAAGTCTCTAGAAAAGCAGATAGTGGCACAGATGTTCGCATAAAAGGACATGATGGCTAAAAGGTGGTTCTTTAATTAAGCATCTGATTTTTGGAAAAGGAATCCTTATCTGAAGAGTATTTAACTGTAACTGTGCAATAAGGAGCCATGACTACATTTAAACACCACCACCGCTCAACACCACACTAACTTTTAGCAGAGGTCAGACATTCCCAGCAAGCCACTCACAGGGTGATACAAAAGGTGATGCTGGTGGTAGCTGTTTGCAAGGAAACACACACATAGGAGCATAAGAACTTAATGCCCAAAGAAACAGGAGGTGCCCTTCTCAGGAAGTACATTGTCTTCAGCCTTTTTCAAGCAACCATTTCAAAAAGCTGTAAGGACAGGTTAGTCTTCTACAGACTAACATGAAAAAGGAACACAACCACTGCACCCCTGCCACAGACACGTAGTCAAATGGAAAGTTACTTCACACAAAGATGCCAGCTTGCTTCACAATGGCAGTGCTGAGTTAGGTGTTGCCAAGACCTCTGCTATACAACTAGAAGTTTGCCAAGTCAAATGACTTACCTGGAAAGTAGCATGAACTGCTGTGACAGATGACAGAGAACAGGACCTTTACAGTGACTGTGTATCTAAGGCAGCTTCCTCTCCCCCTCCTCCACCTCACAAAGCAAACAAGTGGTAACATTACACTGCCACAAGCTTCCCTCTGAGACAATGCTGCTGCACTAAGGAGGAAAAAAAACTCACAGGAGTAGTTCAGGAATCAGGGTTTGAAAGCCCCTCTTAGAGTTCATAGTTTGAGGTAAATAGCGGGGAAACATTTGCCCTGGCAGACGTGTTCTTGAGATGGTACTTCACAGCTCTGCTCTGAGCACCCTTGCCGTGCTTTCGATGGGTACAAGAATACAGGATACTAGGACATAGAGGTAGGGAGGAATGACAACTGTTCTAAAACCTTTAAGTTGTTCACTGGAACCCCCCCTTTCCAGGTTTTGGGGTTTGTTTGTTTGTTTGTTGTTTGGTGTTTATTTTAAATACCCACTTGAAAGTCAAGTGAGTACACAGGACCTGCATTTAACTTTCAGTCTTACTCACCCCCATTAAAGGAAAGCAAAACCTGACTTTTGAACTAATTAATCAGCTTATAAACAAACTCTGGCAATTAGTTTGATTAATCTTTCTTACAGTAGCAACAGAAGATGCATGTAACCTTATCCAGAGATCAGCTCGGTGTTCAGGATACGATAGGGAGTTCAGCTTTCCACAGATATTCTCTTCACCCCTCCAAGATGCAGATATTGTTTTGGCTTTTCTCTCGAGGAGTTGCCATATTCCCTTTCCTATTCTCTTACATATGATTTTTTACTGATCTGTCCCTGTTTGGCAGTTCAGCAGTCCTTGCATAAAATACAAGGGAAGTGTCTTTGCATCCTGACAGATTCACAAGACAAAATTTTCAGCATTAATGAATTCTTCCTAGAAATCTAATACGCAAGTCTAAATTGCAGCATGGCAAAGCAACAGGTTTCTGTCATGGAATCAGTAAACAGAGTACAAAGAAATTTAACCAAGACAAATGTTTAGCTACTCTTCTGCCAAATTATAGGCCAAGAAAGCCTTCCCAAATTCACATGACAAGCCTTCTAAGTTTCAGATGCAATACAACAAAACAGAACCTCTCCTGCAGCCTATATTAGAGTGAAGTTCACGTTCCATTAGCAGTTTCTCCTGAGAGCTAAACTGTACTCTCACACTTACACAGACGCCTGTAGTTCATGGAAATTGTTAAGTTAAGGAGATGGCCAACTGGGCCTCCAAAAGACGCTATATATCCTGTTGTCCTGAAGTTCAGGAAAAAAGTTACATCAGCACAAGTAAACAGGTTTGTTAGAGCACATTAAAAAGCAAAAAGGTGTAAGAAAGACTTTAACACAAGCCTAGAGTGATTGCCCCCTTATCAAATGTAGTTTTAAAAAATGGATTTTAAAGCTACAGATTTGCAAGAGCATTCTGCAGATTCCAAAACATAAACATAGCAAGTTAGAGGACCACTATTTGTTAAGTAGCTTATCAAAAAAACAAAATTCAGCACTTAAATGCATACAGATCTGTTTTGCAGGATAGGCTCTTCATGTTCACCCTCATCTACATCATCTCACAGGTTGATCTGCCACCTAGAACTAGGGTATGAATATTCCAATATCCACTGCACTAGCTGTCCCTAGGGAAATTATTCCCAAACTGGAAACTATTTAAAGGAATTAACCTCATGTAGTACTTCTTGAACAAAGCATTCGAGAGGATGCCTCCAATCTGTTGCTACGCAAGATATATAAACTTATTTGAGATTCACGCTTATTCTGCTCAGCACACAAGATCTCATTTTGAATACCATGTCTAGCTTTGGGAACTGCCATTCAAGAAGGCTGCAGGGTTGCAGCAACATGAAACACCAGAGATCTAAAGAAAACACACCTATTAGAAAAGGCTGAAGGAACTGTTAAACAAGAGAAAAGAAGCTTAATTCTAACAGAGGGCAGGCTCCGGAACAAACTACAACTCATTACTTTGTCTGTCATTGGAGAGAATATGTTTTTTTTGAAAATCTGTCAGGAAAATGCAAGTGGCACTGATCCCAGTCTTCATGGAAAAGGACCTTAAAACTCTAACGTAGCCTTAATATCAATGCCAGCCGGTTATGTTTGATACATCTTCATCATCAGTGAAGCAGTGGAGAATGGAAACTCTAATTAGAAACTGATGACGATTTAGGACATAAGCCTTTCCTAACTTAACATCCAAACATTTATCATCCTCTATATTGATCCCAGCCAAAATGAAAAATAGTCCCTCATTAACCACAATTAAAGTCTCAAGTTCACTTAACACTTGTAGCCAAAAGCATTTAGCAACAACATGGCAACCAGCACCTTCATATGATTTTGAAGTATTTTTACAATAATCTTGCTTTTCCTTCAAATCAATAGCACTGCTCTGATACTGAGCACTAGCATTTACAGAGCAGAAATGCAAGGTAGCTTTCAGTACTTGAGAAGAAGGAATCATAATTTAGAACACCATCATAAACATCAAGCATGGTTTCTTTATGGGGAGTAAGAATGCTTATTTGTTTAGCTGATCATGAAAAGTATTACACAACACGGTCATGGGTAAACTGAGGAGAATTAAAAGTGTAATTCTACAGCACAGACAGTTTTCCTTTAAAAAAAATGCCTACCATGATTTTTAAACATTTTAAGCTAATTATTAGAAGTCATGTATTGTGACCTTCACTTAATATTGTCCATTCCTTTTCCTATCAATAATAATTTTTCACAGTTCCTAACCCAGTATTCACTACTTGGATTTGTACATGCCTTTACTTAGATAGCAGGCTTGTATTCAGACTGATTTGGAGGGATGGCTAACTGTAGCAGCATATCCCCTCCACAATCTGTGTACATACAGCACAGAGTTAGTGAAAACTGAAAGTTTTACATAAATACTCACCAGCTTTTGTATCATTATCCCAATCCCATGCTTCTATTATTAACGTGAACGATCTCTGAAAAGAAACAAGACAGCAGTCAGATAGTAGTAAAAAAACCTTACACACCAGGCACAAACAGTGATTTGGAATATGCAGTTATTGCTCCTACAAGAAAGCCGACTGAAAGCAGTTAAAAATTTCACTTCTCTGCTGTCATGTGAAAGCCCTTGAAGGCATCTTCTCAAAAGCATGAAATATAACAGTACTAAAAATTGTGGGGCAAAGCATGCTAACAGCAAAACAAACACCCCCACACACACCCACCAAGGACTGAATTATTATTATTCTTCTACTCCCACTGCATTTAATTCTCAGCTTTGCTTAGCCACAGAAATCCTTTTCAGTAGCCCTAAAAGGTCTGAATGCAGTGAGGGGTTCTGAACCTTGGGAAACAACTAGGATACTTAAGATTCAAGACCAAAACAAAAAAGGAATAAAATCAGAGCGATCCTTTAGGAAGCACACAAAAGATGAGTCTGTGTAACAGATCCGTTCGCTGTTTTCTAGAAAAACATATCGAAAGAAGAAACACACAAAAATCAACCTTGTATCTAATCTATCTAGAACGTAGACTTCTTTCTCACGAAAGAGGAAATGTGAAAAATGGACCTCCAAAAGACACAGCAGAAACATAATTGTTAAAGGAAGCACACTTAATAGTACACTTTCGCCTGAGGGAAGAGGAAAAGCACTATTTCAGACAGTTTTTAAATGATTTGGAAAAAACATGAAGGCTTTACTTCACTAAAGTAAGCCTTCAGGCATTTTTCTTCGTTGTATGACCAAGTGTGTAGGATAGATGTTGATCTTCAAATATTAAACTTATTTAGTAATAAGTTACCTTATGCAAAGATGTAATGTTTGCCTGTTTTGAGTTTAATGAGAGTAGCTGTCAAACCCCTCAGCTTTGATAGTTTCCAGCTCGTCCAAGTTAACATCGAGATTCCCACATACATTTAAAACCAAAGAAAAAACCTCCAAGAACAGAAGAGTTAGCGCACCACTATCCTAAAACCCTCATATATACATTTTTGTGCTTAGAGGCAAGCCACACCAAAAACTGAAACACATGAAAAACAGCAAAGCCAGGCCTTAATGTGCACAGAATTCACAGGCTAACGATCCATGAATTCATATGGACCTGGGAACGTTCAGCCAAGAAATTAAGAGCACTGTCTTAAGAAAACAATTATGTGAGAATTCAGTTATCTTTCATAGGGTGCTTCAGACTATTTTACTGTTACATCAAGAGATGTATATTTTTGCTCTGAGATAGCTCATAAGTGCTTTGTATGTCCCTTGCCAAGGAGTACTGGTAACAACACTGAAATCTCCCCACTTTAGAACAGCTGCAGCAAGATCAGTGCAGCACCCTAAGCAAAAGGGGTCTTGCGTGAGGTCCTTCATGACACAGCAAGGGATCAGAGTAACTGAATACATATTTTTCTACTGCTTATTTACATTACCATATAAACCACAAACTATGCCTTAAAAAAAATAAATCTTTTTTCTGTACTTTCAGCTTAGACAAATACTAGGAAAGATGATTTTCCATCATTGAAACAGATAAAGGTTTTGTGGTAAATAGTTACATTACACTCAGGGAAGGAGGGAAAAAGGAAGCTCAGCAGTGACTACAGTGGACAGAGGCATACTTGGGTTTGAACTGCTTTTGGAAAAAGAAAACTGATAGAGATCATCTGAGAAAGAAAAGGCCTTTACTTCTGAGGTATGGCAACACAGCACAACTCGTAACTCCACAGATTTTTATTTTTTTTTTTTTGAAAACATGTTAGTGGAGTATTTCAGTAGCTTCACTCTCCAACTCCCTCCTCTCCCCTGCCCCCCCAGTCTCAGCATTTAGGGAAGCAGGAAAGGACCTTAATCTGAAAAAAACTACCTGCCACCCCTTTCCTAAACCCCTATCTGAAAAATAAACACACAGTGAATAGTATCAGAAAATAAGCACTATATAGCATTGCCCTAACATTATCTTCTGGCAATTGCAAGTCTCCTTATTTTGTGTCAAAATTAAGTGCAAATCTAGGCAGAATTCTGCAAGTCAGTGCATGACCCAAAGCTCTGTTATCCACCTCTCCTGCTTTTAACAATTGATCTTCTAACATATCCCTCAGTTTTCCTGCATTCCATTGATTTGTATTAGAAGTACAAAATAGTGCTCAAGTGCTTCGACATGTCCACTTACTCATCTTATGTAAGTGCTGATCTTTCCTACTGAAAATTAGCTGTTGCATCCAACTGCTCACACAGGCTAAGGCAGAAAAATAATTTAAGCTGGACTTGCTCTCTTAGGAAACAGATCAGTCAACTATGTCTTCCTGTTACTCCACTTGAAAGCAGATTTGTATCTTTGCCTAGGATGCTAGGGAATTTCTGTGGGTAAAGACTCAATGCACTGTTCCAACATGCACATGATGGTAGGTGTGAATGGGGATAAAGAGGCATTCTAACAATTTTAAGATGTTTAAAACAAGGAGTCTCATAGCTCCAGTGGCAAATCTGACCATCTAAGCTGGCATAGACTCTGTAGTTGAAGATATTCCTCTGTTACCTTATAGAAACTTAATAGTGCATTACAAGCAACTATGATCTTGATGCACAGCTCTTCCAAGATGTGGACCAACTGGATTTCTGGCCAAATAACTGACCTCTGCAGCCCGCACAGCTCGTGCTGCCTCCTGGTGGCAGACAGAGCAAGAATGCGGCTCTGCTAGCCCCAGGCTGCGTAGGCCTGGGTCTCAAGCATTTGCCTTTACCCTCCTCCCACTGGTGACCATCCAGAACTATAAGCCAATCTATAAAAAGCTTAAACAACATACACAACAGAGACAAGACGCAGACTATTAAATCCTTTCACTTACTGGCATCCCATAGCTTCAGTTTCCCCATGTCTACTTCTGGGCTAATAGGTAAGCACTTGGCCATTTACACATGAGCAAGCATATGGAGTGTAACATTTTAGGAAGGCTTGTAGTCACACTTGTAGGACATTAGAGGCATTATTCACATGATAGTAAAAGAGTATTGATAGATAAATGCGTATTTACTGGAAAAATCAGTTTCAGCTGGGACAGTTCTCAGTTGTGCAACTTCCTGCTTTCCACTGACAGTTACACAGTCACCCTCCAAAACCCCCTGGGGGACACAGTAAGAATGTAACCAGAAGAGTAACCGATTTTTGTGGCTATTCTACCCCTAGAGAATGCAGCTAAGGTTACCAACCCAGCTTGTCATCTCTTCCTCACCTCCAGCTAGTCAATAACTTCAAAGAGGAATTCCTCTCCATGGTAGCATGATGGTCATGTTACAATCACTACACCTCAAACCAGGAAACGGATCCTTAATCTACTGGTTCAATAAAACCCCTCTCTCCCTTTCCAGCCCTCACTACAAGTATCAAGTCTTGCACTGGATCTGCAAAAATGCTTATGAATTTTGCACTTCACTTTAAAACAGCTGAAAACTTACAATGAAGCATCCGTGTTATCAGATATGTTCATGCTATGCTGCACTAAGAGCCCTGCAGTTTTTGCTCAACTATCAAAAGCATTTATTGGTGGAAATTTTAATATCCACACACTCACCCATACTGTAACCCTATCCAATAACCAAAGTAAGAGCAATAGGCTGAATAATAATAATGGATATCAATTTTGAAGAACTTTTAGCTTGCATAATGGATACACTCATTTTATAAAACAGCTCTACTGTTGGCTTGCATTACTCCCATCTGTACTCTTCAACAGAAAGCCTAACATAGACTACCCAGAACATCTTCTGCTAGCACCACCTGCAAGTAACTTTTCTGTAGCACATATACCTATACACCTGACAAGGACTTTCTTAAATTGTGCTTCCAGAAAACAATTACAGAACTTGCATTAATTTAGCTTTTGTCCAGAATCTAAGGTCTACCTATATTGCAAATCTTTAAACCCCTCACATCATCCAGTGGTGTATTGGCTCTTTGACATATCATTAACGAGAACAGGCTAGCTTAAAAGCTATTTAAGGTAAGAAGTTTTCCACATAGGGTATTGATTGATATCTATGTAAGTGTGTCCAAGTTCCTGCATAAACTTAACAGAAAACCATTTTTCTAGCAAGTGTCCTAAGAATGCCCCAAATTCATGAGTATTTTATGCATGATGCACACACCACCACATGCCTCTTCTAACTTGCACAGAACTCTTGTTGTAGGCTGATACAACAACTAGCACCTCACAGCAGCAGGACAGGCACATTCCAGTCTGTTCTTATACAGAAAAAGAAAAGCATTGTGAAGTAGTATTTGCTGTTCATTTCCACTACTACTAGCAAATATTGAGAAAATATTTTAAAAGTGACCATGTCACAGATTGGAGGGGATGAGGGTGAACATACAGCACTTGAAAACACACTTGATTCTAATGACTTTTGTGTCTAGGTTTACCTTCCAGAAAGAATTAAACAGAAGACAGCATTTGTACTCATCGAATCAAAATCCAGATGATGTCAAAGACTACAAGTCAGAAGAGGAGCAGGAGCACACTTCTGCAGAAAAGTGAAGCTTTATGAGGGAACTATTTGGTAGGAGTTAACTAAACAGATATGCCAAGCACTTTGGAAAGATACAAATTAAGCCTGTTTATCCTGCTGATGCTGCTTCACTTGTGTTTTTCTCAGGATTGATGTTGACAAAAGCAACTTCAAAGCACTATTCCACTGTTTACACTAAACAAAACACTCCCCATACCATCCGTGCTACCTACTTTCTGGGGAGGGGGAAACAAGACCTGCAATATTGGTTTGACATTGTCTTTTCATGAGCTACTACCACCTTGATATTTGCAAATCAGCATTCAAAAGTGGTCTTTTTTTTTTGCAAAACAACTACATCAGACTTTTCATGCCAAGAAAGATGATTGATCTGCTGACGGCACTTTCAATCAGGTATAGAACTTACATTCTCCACCTCAAAGTCTGAAAAATGCAAAAAGTTAAGGTTGACATGAGATCAGTTGACATTGTCCGCGTCAATAACAAGCTACTGTGTATTAAAATACTTTTATTCTAACAATAAAAAGTATCAATTTTATGTGAATAAAAAAAACTTTGTCTGGAGTTTCTGCATGGAAAAACCCCAGAAGAAATCAGGAATCGGCTACTAATTAGAGAAAAGTGTGGCTCCAGAGCCCACATTATCTTCCTGTTCCACAATCACGCAGTAAACACAGGGTCTCAGTCAGTACCATTTCCTTTTAAACCACCATGTCCTCAATTGAGGATATGCAACATTTATATTTGAACACTTCAACTGTAAAAACAGGTCAAAAGCCAGCAGTACATCACTATTCTTATTCCAGAAGTTACAAAATTAGACTAGCAGTAAGTCATCGCCAATAGTTACAGAAATTGGACTAGTAGTAAATCATCACCAGTATTTCTTGCAACCAAGCCCATTAAGTCTTGATCAACACAGTCAACTCTTAGATTTGGTTTCCTAAG
>VZSZ01008969.1:0-19083 GCA_013398815.1 Ibidorhyncha struthersii | reverse complement strand
GGGGGGGGGGGGGGTCCCCCCCCCCCTCTTTTTTTTTTTAAGCACCCTCCCCCTCCTCCTTGCCATGGAAGAAGCTGATTTGAAGGCGAGCATATTCCATTTCCTTCCCCAGGAGCTCTGCAGCTAGGCAAATTCTTAGAACTTCCTCATGAACAAGCCAGAATTGCAAAGGGAACAAGGAAGAAATGAAAAAAAGATTCTGAGAAGGTCCAGGACTCATCTTCAACACTGGTTTAAGGGCAGACAGATGGAACAAGCCTGCAGTTTATCTTGTAGAAGCAGACATTATAAAGGCATAATGGAGATCTTTACTGATGGAGTAAGCATTCCCCATTTTGGGGAAGGGGCGGGGGGGAGGTGGGAGCTGTTTTTTGAAACTTCAAGGGTGTTTCAGCCACACACATGTAAGAACTCATCTGCTGAAAGCAAAGGCCAGTTCACCGCACAAAATCATAAAGGTGCCCATCCCCTAAACCCTCATTTCTTATTTGAGAAGTAAGCACCATTGGCCTAGCAAGTCCTAAACAAAAGCCTTTCCTTTGCAAAGGAGGGCCAAACAATCCCATTTTGTTGGGAGTGCTGTGGAAGGCCGGGTTAGAGTACTGCAAACATGGGCAACAGATAGCAGAAAGCAGTTGAGCAAGTTGAAGCCTTCTATTTGAGAGCAATTACTGCAGTTATACTCCTCTTGGCCCAGTCACAAAAGCAGGATGATGTTTACAAACTTTGGAACCCTACTACTGTGTGAGGGGAACTCTTTATGAATTAGCCCCACCTGACACTCTTTAGGAAGTCTACAAAACCAGGGAGCACAGGGGATATTTTTTGCCACGATTAACTGCCAACAGCCTGATATCTCCACCTACGTGAGTTTTAACACTTCATTCCACTACTCCCTCAAACTAAGTGAAGTTAAAACTGGAGGAATGTGTATGTGTGTATGCATATGGGGGTGGCAGGGGGAAATCTAGATGTCTAGACTATTAAGACTCATTTCATTGCAAAAGGAGCACAAATAAAAACAACAGGTGAATAAGTTAGAGTCAGTCTTGGAGTTAATACATCAAATTTAACACCCAGGTAGACTCACCTCCAGATAAACAAAAATTACCCAGCAACTGGGTGGAAGAATCCTACCAACAGCCAGCTGCGTGCACCTAAAAGATGAAACAACTTCAAGGACTAACTCAAAGGGGTACTACAACACCTATTCGGCAGTGTCCAGCACTTTGTGAAACAGAGAAGCACACTATGCTCCTAAGGTGATCAAACTACTAGGATCATGACACCTTACTAGCTGATATGGCTGTAGGAAGAGCTTCACTTGAAGGTCTGAAGATACTCTGATCCTGCTGCAATGGCAGAATGCAACAGGAGTTTCTTGATACGAGGAGGGTTTGATATATCATGGGACAGCAAATATTTTAGCTGTGGAGTTCTAAAAATCATCTGAAATCTCATAGTAGCTTTACCTAATGCCTGTAGAAACAATGACCCATTTTCAGGTAGCTCACAAGAGGCCAAAATGCCATGTCTCCGACTAGAGCTCCTCAAGGGAGGACGTTAATGCAGTCACCTCAGACCACATACAGAGCAAAGAGAAAGGTCTCTGGAGATCCATCTACACATAAGAAGCTAAATCATTGGAAGAAAGACTCTACAGTCTTCTGGTAACTTAGCACCATAGACAAACTCAAAGCAAGCCTGAGACAATTCAACCTTGTGACAAATGCCAAGCCTTAGAGACACAGTATTTGTTCCCAGTACCTCAGTGCTGCCCCTCACCTTTGATAGCACTCTCTGATCTGCTAGCTACTCTCAGCTCACAGGACGCTAAAGATTCTAGAAGATTCCATCCCTACTTTAAAGCAGCGCCTTTCACCATTACACGCATAGCAGCAATGCTAGTCCTGTGGAATAGGAGTAATTCCTGCCTCTGCTTTTTATAGCAATCTGGTATTCATCCCCACCCTACTCCATCTCCCTTCCCCCAGTTCCAGCATATACACATCTCTGTGGTACTCAGGGAGATTAAGTTCCAACTCTGAAATCTAAAGCTGTCAATTGTGGTCACTTAAATTTGAACAAACACCACAGGACTGGCTTCCAAATCATTTATTTTCCTTCTACTTCCAAAACTAAACAAAAAAGAAAAGCATCAATGAAAAATTAGCTCCTCGGGTACAAGGGCTCCTGTGATAACTTGCTTTTGCTGAGATTTTCCAGCAAGAAATGAGAAAAATATCGATGTTTAATACCCACGCAAGCTACCAGCTGCCACGTTTACAACTTTTGTTGAAACACTTCTATTTTACTGCAAATGTCTTCTGCCTATGCCACTTCTAGGCACCTCCTGTGTACCACAAGTCTCAACAAATGTATTGGTTTATAAATCTTATCAATATCAAGGGTGACATAGATGTAATTTTTTTTGTTTGCCAACTAGCTGAGCAAACATAATGCTCTTTAAAAAAAAAAAAAAATCGATTTAGTCTCAGGTGAACAATCAGTAACTACAATTTTATCCTAGTGACTAGAATAATGGCATTCTAGGCAGCTCTTAGACTGACATATACACAGTTCAGTCCTACCAATGATCTCCTCCTCTTTCCACGGTACCTTTAAGAATTCTTTGTACCAATTGTCATAATGGGATTACAGTATTTCAAATCTTGTCATTTAAACTTCCAACCTTGCTAAGTGTAAACTAATTTTCAGAAAGCCTCATATAAGCCTGAGTTAATGACACCCATGCCTTTGTTCTTCTGTGAAAATTTTTATTGATAAACAAGGTTTCACAAAATACGTCTTCTAACTTGTCAGTTCTGTAAACAGCTACTCCTTCAATCCACCAAAGCTGTCTTGTTTCTAGCCAAGCAAGTTCCCTTCACAAGCTCAACACAAGTTCTTTGACCAGATCACAGTAAGAGATCTGCTTCCCACTCTCATCGATGTCTTGACTATTTAAGTCAGTCAGAAAGTGCACCCTGGCTAGAAAGGGAGGCCAGAGAACAGGAGGAAAAACAGAGACATTGAGTGTTATGCCACTGTGTCATTCTGTAACTGAAGGTGGAGGAAAGCAGAGTGATTGTCCTGTTCCCCCTATCCCAAGAGTTGGGATGAATAGCATCCCTCAAGAGGGGGACGTTAGAAATCAAAGGTCCAGAGAAAAGCAACAAGAATGAAGAAAGAATCAAATTATTTCCATGAGAGGAATGAAAGAGGTGGTCAAAACTCCTCAGCCAGGAAAAGAGACAACTTGAGTATGTGATAGGAGTCCGAAAACCTACAAGAGACCCTGGGAATGGCTAGGAACAGATCATCCATTTTCTTGTTCTTAACAAGAACTAAAGGGGATCAAATTAAGCTAACAGGAGACATGGTCAGATGAAAAGAAACAAGAGAAGATGGCACTTCAAGCAAAGCTTGGCAAAATGTTACATAGATTGCCAAAGGGCGAAGTGGTTTTAAGAGCTTTGTGGGTCCCAAGGGCAGACTGGCACAAATACTTAGGCGAGACCAATCACAACTAGTTCAGGAAGTTCCCAGGTTGAAAACAAAGCTTGGGAGAAGAAAAGAAATTGTCTATATTCTCACCCTTAGCCTTTCACGAGCATTTGCCCATGTTCCCTGAATTCTGGTTTCAACGAGTACGAGTGCTACTCAGAAGCAACTATTCCACATTTTCAAATAGCTGACATTAAAGCAATAGACTACAAAAAAAACCCCACAACATTTACACTGTAGAATCTTACATGCCTGCCCAAGCAGTCTATAGCATCTATTCCAGGGTAATCAATATCATGACCAAGTAACATTTGAGGAAAAAAGGCAAGCCACAAGAAACAGAAACCAGGTCTAAATTAGATTTATTACTATACCTCAGAACTCCTCTTTGAAAGCCATGATAGAAGAAGTCATAATTGAAAAAGCTAATCAAGATTCTCCTTTCTGCAACACTGAAAAGTCATGTGAAATAAAACTGCATACATGAATGGTGATTTTTGCAATACACTCACTTGTTGCAGTAGATGCAACAAATGCAATTCAGAAAGACGACAAGCTAAGCTAGAGCTAGTAACCGGGAGATCTCTCTATTTGGAATAAAGGTTTAGAGGACTATAGACTTTCGAGACTTCCCCTGAGGAAAAGGTAGTCACTCTTAAAAGACTGTCTGGATTAAGTCAAGTGACAAACAGAACATGCTGGCATCCAAGGCAAGGTAAGAGGAACATACAAATCCAGCAAGCATTTATCATTTATTAACTAGCTGAAGATTGACAAGTGTCAAGTGAAATACTAAGCTTACTAATTTTATAGCAATTTTTCCACACAAAAATTTGTCAGCACATTTGTGACAAAAATCCTGGCTTAACTATAAGAAAAATCTGTCTTGGGAAAGACTAAACTGAGCTTTACACAGAAAGATAACTGAAATAGTTAGGCAATTCATCTCCAAACTATAGCTATTCTATTTAGAGTAGTCAAAACCAATTCCTACTGTCATCTATGTAACATCATAGATGAAGGCTGGTGCTATTCCTAGTTACTCTTGCTCCACTGAGGAAGTGATTCGGCACTGTCTATATATGTCACTGAGCCAAGCATCAGTTCCAGACAGACATATTCTTCCACACTAGCTAAAGTGCAAGCAAGAAATACACTTCCCACCCCCACCACCCCACCCCCTGCCCTTAAAAGCCAGACCCCTCAGTCACTTAGAAACCAGTCTCTCTAAGAAGGAATAAAACAGCTTTCAAAACATCACCTTTATTCTCCAGGCAGAATTAGAGGAAGAATAGAATAGGAAGGTTAGCATGACTGGCACAGAAGCTGTGAAGGCAAGAGCACCTGTGACAGTCTGGAAATACCAGCTAATAGGAAAGAAGTGTTAGAAATTTAAAGCTGGAAGAGAAAAAAAATAAAAAAAGTCACAGGCTTACTACACAAGTTTCCTTAACTTGACTGAACTGCTTCAAATGTGACACTGCTACCCACAAAATGTATCTTTAAATATCGTAAGGAATCCTTGTCATTAACTCAAGATGCCAGACAAACTACAGGAATATGATTCAGCCTCTTCAGAGCAAGCCAGATTAATTGCCTAGATTTATAAAATACACCCCTAGATAGTCTGCAAGGCTACCCTAAGTACTCCTGACAAAGGGAAACAGTAGATATATCCACTTAGCCCTTTGGATCTCCCCCTCTATGTACCTGACAGTCACTATAGGCTCAGTCCCAAGCTCAGGTAACACAGACGCAGAATTTGAGCCACAATAGCAATGCTTAGTGACCTCAGGAAACACATTTTAGACCAAAAGTAACATGGGTGAGGAAACGAGAATTAAGACATCACAGGCCTTCTGGAGCCACACCGATAGAGGTAAACCCATTTCCAGATAAACTTTTTGATTTGAACTTTTGCATGCTGTCCAGTAAGGGGGAAAAAAAAAAAAAAAAAAAAAAAATCTTCGAAAACCATTTTGGTCAGAACCCACAGAAAACTGTCTCCTTCTGATCTCTAACAAGTCATGGGAAATGACTTCCAGAAACCCAATACTTTTCAACAACTCAGTAAAACTGCTTTTCTTCCACATGAAGGAAGCCCACCCCACCATACACATTCCAATCTGCAACAGAGGATGGCAGATCTTGCCTGCAGCTTGGGGGTGATCCTTTAATCTGCTGGATAGAGTTCTAGCGCCCCACAAAAAGCTTTAGGCGTGTGGAAAACAGGCCTCAAAAAGGACAGCTTTTCCCAACTGCCATCCATTCCACAGATGCTCAAGCACTGCAATGCTCTGCTCATATATGACTGCTGTGAAAGAACAATTGACACTATAAAGAAGGATGATACGCACACAAAATCCACCTGAAAACAGTCTTAGCAAACCATGCTGCTCGTCACTTAGCTTTGTATCAATAGCTGATCAGAGCTAATGATGAACGCAGAACACAAGAGCTAATGCAGCCAGCAAATACTAGCGCTCAGAAGCAGCATTAGCCATCCTTCCTACCGCCACAGCTCCTCTCTGCTAGTTAATTTACCTAACTCATCTATATACACTAAACCTTTACACAATCCAATTAAAACTTAACCAATCTTTAAATATCCTTTGATATAGGTGTTAACGTGTCCATTCCAATGAGGTTTTCTGGAAAGCAAACTGGGGTATAAAATAGCATCGGCAAGCTTTCATACACCTTAGAAGAAATCAGATAGTAGAAAAGCCAGCCAATTAGAAAAAGAACGTTCTAAATATAACAGCTATCAAAGCAATAGAATTTGGTATGCTATACTACAACCATTCAAAAAGAAGAGACAACAGCCTACTAGTTTACCTGAGGGTAGTCAAACAAATGCCACAGTTTATACTGTGCCTGTCTCTCTCAAACAGGAGACCCTAGTGTAACATCCCCAGGTTTTGTTTCTCTTTTTGACAGTTCTAGAGCCGAAGCAGCAGGAAGGAAAATGAAATTAACCCCATGCACATCAACCCTGCAAACCTGCTAGAAACTCAAATAATAGCCTTCCCTTCCATACTATTCAGGGAGAACACAAGGTATTGATTTTTAATTGAGATTAGAAATTGAGATTAAAGCAGATGTTACATACAAGAGAAAACAGTAACAATTCCAGTAGATGTTTCTCTGCAAGTATCCGACTTCAGTGGACAAAAAACAAAAAAAGAAGTCAGAAACCTGTCAGAAAACACTGTTTTAGATGGACAGTCACAGGATTGAGTTTCAGTAGACATTTTGCCTGATCATTATATAAAAGGAAATAAACAAGCTATTTAAATCTTAGATACTTTAATGACTTCACAGCTCTTAAGATACAGTCCTCTCCACCACAGTTGGAGTTAGCGCTAGCAGTTTCCAGAAAAACACTAAGTTAATCCAATAGCAAAGAACAGAAGAAAGTATTGATGAAATTAGAGAAAAAAGCCTTTTAGAAAGAGATGTGCACAAGTACAATGCCATGCAGACAGTTGGGTACCATCTTAAGATCATTTTATTAGATTTAAGTGGAAGCTTTCAGCCTTGCTACCACCTTTGAACTGTTTCAGACAAACTTGATATTAACCAAGTATCCACAGCCTACTCTTCCTAGCATTTTGGAAGAAGTCCAAGATAAATTAAGCCCATTATATGTACACTTTCTTGTTGCATTAATGAAAGTGTAGCTAGATTGTCTCGTTTGAAGTGTATGTAACGACCATGAAGACCCATTAATGGTTAGTGCAAGACTTGTTTTATGCTAATATTTAGAATTCAAAGATGAACTAGTAATTAATACTGCTCTTCCCCTCCCCTCTGCACTCCATGTGGCATGGATATTAGTGTCCTCTGGGCACTTCAAGCCATGCATCATTATAATTTCAACTTGAAGTCAAGAGGGAATTAAACTAACTATGTAATAACATACTTTAATTATTGTTCTAAACACAGAACACCTGCATGCACTCTTTTGTATTGGAAATATGCATATTAAGAAGGTAGGCAAATACAGAAAAAAAAGTATGCCCCCAAGTTCTATGTATGTAAAGTTCCCAGGAATAGAATAGTGTTTAATCTTAACCCTTTTAAATAATGTTAGCAGTTGACAGCACTGCAGTCTTTCCCTTTGTTTTTGAAAAAAAACCAAATGCCCACAAAACCAATTTAAACTAATGAGCCTAGATGTCTTGCCCTAGGAAGAGGAGAAGCCCATACTCAATCTCTGTTCCTAAGGGAGCACAGAGACAAGGGCACTGTTTTTCTAAGTCCTCTTCAACTCTCTCATCAGTCCCACCCAACCAAACCAACCCTAGAGCTAGTAGGGGCAGCATCAGTCACATTTGAAAGAGACACGCAAGGCAAAGGCTTCGCTGGCCCAAGGTGAGGGCAACAGTTGTCTGATCAACATTCATATAGCTCCAAACAAGATGCATTGTTTTTCTCCAAGGGCGTTGGCTCTGAGCACAGGTACTGTCACAGGCCTTTTCACCATAAAGGAACATAAATATCTAGGTTTTATTGCTACATAAGTTGCATGAAAGTTTCAGTCAATTTGAACTTCACATTTGCACAAGACACTTATCAAATAGATTGTAGATTTCCTCACAGCTAGGAACAGAAATATCATTAATCTAGAAAACGTGGATAATACACTTAAGCTGTCCTTAATTTCAGCCCCAAACTGAACACCAGCTCAGTTTTGAATTTCTGCACGTGCTAAACAGGCTGGCAGAGAAACAAATGGTAAGAAAACTCCTTATTTCAACTTCATAGACAGACACTCACTGTCCCTTACAAACTCCTCAGCTCTCTGAACTAGGACGCTGCAGACACAATCGATACTATATCCGTATCTTGCTGTTCTCCATAAATTTACATGAATAAATTGAGCAGAAAAGTAAGTCACCACGGCAAGAGATGGTACGAATTTCCATGTAGATCAACACATGCAAGGAACTTGGATAAAGGATTAAACAGGGATTTTGCACACAGACATGCACACTTTGTTACATGTATGTGAGAGCACCAGAGTTTAGTTGTGGAAAGAATAAGTTTATAAACATGTTCCTGAAACAAATGCTTGTATCATATTCCAGTAGCAAGACTGAGTTGTCTGAACAGTACTTTGCGGCTACAGTAAATCTTTATCACATTTGCAGCACCAACCACTATGCTGTATTTAATTACTATTAAAAATTAACTGCTTACAGCAGCAAATAAAACACAGCATACAGCAGTAGATGTAGGCTACAAGTCCAAGGTATCTGTTTGAATATATGGCAATCAAGACTTCATCAATCCCACCATAAAAAAGCAGCATCAGAACTTTAATATCAAATCGTATATTTCAGATTAACATAAACTGGAGGGGATGTGATATAACTTTATATTATTACTAATCAGACAAAATCCATACATTGACACACCTTTGGAAGGAAAGCTTTGTAAAGTACATAGAACAACCTTTGAAAGCAGGTACTTGCCCTGTAAATTTACTCTGAGCAAGTGAATTAAGAGTGCTTCTCTTTTTTTTTTTCCTCCTTCTTTCCCTTCTCCCCCCATTGTCATGGATTTGGAAGCTATAAAAGGGAGATTATCTCAGCAAGTCTTCAAGTTCATTTCATTGTTGACCCCTAGTTATGTCTCTGCTGGGTATTAGTGTTACAGCTTTCCTCAATGTATCAATGGAGAGCAGAATGAAGCCACATAGAGTAAGCTACAGTACTAGCAAAGTACTAGTGAGTACTTTTCAGTTTTGTTAGTACTTCATTTGCCACTAACTCTTTTGATGTTCACCTTTCTCCAGACTCCTTGTAAAGCTGACATTTCACAGACTACTGAATCTTGAAAATCCATCTTAAGGCCTTAGGGACAAATTGTCACCAATAGCAAACTGCCACAAGCCAAGGCTATAATTTCCTGCCAGCTAAAGCTTATTTTATACCTTACATTTATGGTGATCTGGGAGTAGCTTGAGCAGATCTGTTGATATGCAACAGTTTGTTCTTCTAAGCCCTGTGACAATTACATTCTGACAGTCCACACTAAGTCCAGAACGCGCAGTGTTAGAAAAAAGGGATTTGACTTCTAGGAATTAACCTCTCAAGAATTACCACTAGCTAGATTTGAGCAACCACTTTACCCTTCACCTCTTACAGAGCAAGAGGAGATGTGAAGTGACTACAATCTATAAATCACAATTTAACAGCGAAGTTATCACAATTTAACAGCAAACATCAGAAGGCACTGCAGGAGCACTAAATATTTGACAACCAACATAAGTGTGTATGCAAGTCTAAACACACAGTAAAAACTCCATGTTGTGATATACGGAAAATCACGTTACTGTAACATAAAAGAGAATCAGAACTATCAAAAGCACATGCACACACAAAAAAAATAATGTTTTGCACATGGTGTAAGAGAAAGGAACTGCCACTAAAATCTATTAAGCAGCAGCACAATTATCAGTCCAGTGCTATTAATATTGTCCTCAGCCAATAAGAACAGTAAATGGCACCAAAAATTGCACACCCTAAAAAACTTCTACTTCAGTCTTGATTGGAGTAGATCAATAATTAAACTATTTACATATTTCTCAACTTACTGCTTAAAGCACATCAGTCAAGTCTTCCAAGTATGAAGAAGCTCCCTAATTAGAATTTAAGTTCTCCAGCTGGAATCTTGGACCTTTAACATTAAAAGTTTAGATTGTGTTTTAAGGTAGACATAATTTTCTACCAATTTTAGGATACTGGATCAATATTAATATTGCCTACTCACTGGAAGTCCAGAAATGTAAAATTTAACCAATTTGAACATTAGATGCTTAAAGTTACTTAAGCTGGTATGTCCAGTGTACTAGAAAGCACAGGAGAGACTAGAGACCTAGTGGACTAGCTGGAAGTAGAAGAGGCACTGCAAGAACTATTTAAGTGTCATAATAATCAAACAGTAGCGTACTGTACAAAAAAACCCCACCAGAACACATCCTGCTGGGAACAAGACATATATATAATCAGGACTTTCAAGTCGAAGCAGGATGTAAACAGATTGCAGTTTATGTACTAATACTCCAGTCTTATCTCAGATTTAAAAAAAAAAACCTTCAGAGAATGAGCACCTGTGCATCTGTCCAAGGAGCATATAATTGGTTACTCAAGGACTATTAGGCTGTTTCTTAGCAACCTTTGCAAGCTCTAATCAAGTAAGACTAAGATTGCCATTTAGCCTTGAAATGCCTTGCCCCTTCCATCCAATATAGCATATTCTAACTGCTATTGAGGAGCAAACAGTCATTTCAACCACAGATAAAAATCCATGCTTACTATGTGTTTCAGCTGAGAGTTCCTCTTACCACTTGCTATCAGAAGATCTTCATGTTGAATATGCTTTTTACACTTTATTTAGTATCTGAAACAGCAATTAATAAAATAAACCTTTAAATTTCCTCCTTTTTATACAGAATAAAGGCTAACTACAACTCTAAAAAAAGGACCTTGTGAATAAAGTTTAATAAGTGAACATAAGCTACAGCCTAACTCTTAAAACAACAAGATTTTATAACCGTAGAACATTGTCTGAAAATAACTACCAAGAAAAATGCTTAATATTAAAAGCAGCATTAGAGACATTTCAGGGCAACAGCAAGCATTTATCTCACAGAGCTGGATGGTATTTAAATCTCTGGTGATGCTGAAATATATCTACTACGTCACGCACATTGGATTTCTAAAACCAAGTATCCTTCAGTAAAACTCTGGCCATTAGACCAGAAAAAAAAAAGCCAAAGGAATCCAAGTAATTGAAAAATAAATTAATCTGTTCAGTCCTAGTCTAGTTTCATTGTTCATCTATAATATTAATGGACATATGATAGCCTCTACTTAAGACAACAGTCTTAAAGATTAAGTTTTATATAGAGTATTTTTCCTTATACAGTAAGCAAAGACACCAAAAGTCTATGGTTAAATCAGGGGTGGCCACTCCTCCCTGACTCAGGATGATCTATACAAGAGCCATCACACAGCTTGCTTCATCTTTCTCCCTCCCAACAGGTCTCTCTGGGTTTACAGCAGGGGAAGGCAGTAGCTCTAAGATGGTCCCACCACCCCATGGGAGGCAGAAGTCCAACAGGTGCCCAACAGATGGTCTTAGCCATCCACATTGGTTCATTCCCCAAGCCTGGGGGCAGTGGCAGGGCAAAGTGGTCAGGCTACATATCCACCTCCTGTCCATGTGACAGCTGAACATGCAGCTCAAGAGCCACCAACTGGATATGGCAGCCATTACTGCCAGTGGTCACCTCTGGCCAAAACCCAATCAATTTTAGACACCCACTAACCAGAAGCCAGAGTAGCTTTCTAGCAAGAAGCCCAAAGGCATATCAGAGTCCTGAAGAGGAAGAGAATGGTGGAGTTACTGGCAAGGAACAGTAGCAACTATCCTTGGGGTAAGCATCTCACTAAGCATTAAGGAGCCAGAAGGAATACCAGCATACTTTTGTTCCTCACTCCTTGAAGTAGCCTCTCTCCTTCCAAATTGCTGCTCCCAAGCTTTTTTTCCCGGATCAGAGGATTACTAGCAGCTAGAATTGGAGAGGACCAAGGGAAAGTAAGTTGATGTGCTAGCAGGAAAGTAACCCTCCCTTTTTAGTCTCTTCAGTAGGCCGAGAAGCTCTGAACTGAAGAAAGCAATGCAAATAGGACCCACACAGAGTTGACAAAACATTGGCCTTGTTTTCAGAAGAGGAAGGAGGGAAGCTTTCAGGCACACAGTAATTTAAAGCTTCTGCAGATGATTAAGTATACAATGCGATCATAGCTGCTTTATGAACTTAATAAAGTATCATACCATGTATTTCAGAGCTAACACTCATACAAACCAACACCTACAGGAAAAACAAGTGAAGGAGTCAGTCTACACAGAAATGATAAATTCCACTTCTCTCATCTACAAGTAGTGACTCCATGGCATTGCTCAAAAAAGAGGACAGACAGCCATGGGCCCACAGGGATAGCACAAACAAAAGTAATTTTAAAAGGTAAAAAAAAAAAAAAAATAAAAATCATCATTTACCTTGCACATCCATCTCCAATACAATCCTGCTCATACAAGAAGAACTTTGTGGCAACTGATTAATAACAAACAGATTAAAAATCCACTAAACCATTTTTGGCATTTTTTACATCCAGAAAACATAGTTGTTTCACATAATTTATTGTTTGACAGAAGCTTAATTTTTTGCAGCTTTTATGCTCAGTGAACTCTAATAGTACCTCAAAGTGAGCTGGACTTGCACAAGGATTACAAGCACTAGCAGCAAACACAGAAGGTAGCTTTTACAACACAAAGCTTCTCAAGCTCTAAACCAACACATTTCCTTGAACTCTCAGAAAGTCTACAATACAGGGGGAACACGGCCCAATTAGGGCAAACATCACAAGTCTGATATAAACACAACCAATTATGGTTTTACCCCAACCAACTATGCTAAACACAAACTTGATTGTTTAAGATTAAAGCTACAAGTAGTCATGTCTTTAGCACACCTTTCATAAACAGACTTTTTTTGAGAACACAGTGCTTGAAACATCTTCAAACAGCCCAAAGACAGTGCTACGAAGCCTCCATCGCGTCGTGGTGAATCAAACATGCTCTGTTTGTACCTCACCCTCTTCTCCAGCTCACATCCTCTAGTGTAAGAGTAATCCTGACTACTTTAATACCTATTCCATTTTCAGTCAAAGATTTAATGCGCACACCAGCTGTGTGGCTGAGTGTAGCATTTCACTGATAGGCTCGCTGGAGTACCTTCTGGAATAAAGATTAGAAAGTTGACAAGGGATGTATAAGCATACCACACTCAATGTCTGGGAGGTAAGGTTATTTGTCTGCAAGTTTTGAGTTCAGCCTCAGTGTTTCTAATAAATAAGCAAGTGTTTATTTAAGGAAGCTTTCAACGAGTATAAATAGAAGTGTTCTTTACTATCTCACCATCTCCATGACATTCAAAAACCTCCCAGAACTTTAAGGTATAAAAGCTTAAATAGTTAGTAGAATACTGTCCTCTGAGGCATATTTACTTCAAAGACATAAGAAATTCTAGATTTAGTGACATCAATGTATGAAAGATTAAGAGTGCAAAGAACATTTCTGCTTAAAATTAGAAGACAGATTTTCTATAGTTACATGAAACTTAAGTCTTTAGGCTTTCTATTCTGGGCAAGCTGCAAATAGTTGCTGGCACACACAGCATGCCAATAATAAATCCCTTTTTCAAAGAGTGGTTCTGAAGTGCTCACTATTAAGGCCTTGATTCTTTTTTAGAGGTGACACCTGCAGCTGCTATTGAAATCAACTGGAGTTGTCACTACCCAGCATTGCTAACGTCAGTCTCTAAAACATCACCTGATTATCTTCTTTTAGGAACGAGTATAACAAAACCTGCAAACTACTCTGCATTTGCATAACTTGAAACTAAAGGGCTATCATGTATATAATAAACCATTCCTCCAGCCTCAACGTGTCATTTCTGATCAAAAAAGTTTGAAGGTAAATACAGTTCTGAGCAGGCAAAAGCATTTGATTCCCTGATCTACTTCCCAAGACTGAGGAAACATGGATCCATGTTTTCTGATCCACAGTACATCTGCCCATGAATTGCAATGGGCAGAGGAAGGCTTTATGAGCACAAGGACTGCAGGTGTTTTGTCAAAATAAGAAACAGTTTGTTATGCCAGGTACCGGAGCAGTCCTGGAGTCTACTAACAAGCCAATCAGGCAGAGTCAGTAAACAAGCAGCAACCTCAGGGAGGGGGAAAGTGGTCAAGTATTAAAAAGGAAGCTTTGTGCTATCAGCAGAGCCTTCCACCTGGCGGGGGGAACGTTAGGCTGCTGGCAAATAAGACATTAAACATTTACACAGTTCATCAATATATAGCTATCAAGTCTATTATTTTTCCCATGATGACTTCCTTTGCTAACGAGGTGTGATGCATGTATGTTATAACTCATCACTATACCAGGTGAATTTTACATTTTGTCATAAGGTCTCGCTCTCAATTCTTATTCCCTGCCCTCGGGTCTTGCTTGGGACCGTGTGTTTGCATGCACTTATGTTTTTTCTAAAAGGAGTTTCAATGGAGCAAAGAACAACTATTTAGAGGTAAAGGTTGCTGTGTATCACTTGAGCATGCTTCATTTGTGAAATTCCCATCTTTTTCATGTATATACTGTTCCTCACGTACAGCTGTGTACAAGCACCTTTTTCAGTGGTAAATGGCCTAACTTTAACCTGCTTAATTTAAGCATATCTGTCACAATGGGTTGTCATTCAAGCTGACAGGATACATGTTTACTCTACCAGGGAGCACGGAGTAATCTAATCCAGGATGCTTTTATTACAAAGCCTCAAGATCCTGATCAGAGAGTAGTGATGGCTGTGTTAAGACAGAAGGTAGACCAATGGCAGATCTACCAGCCAAACAAAAATAGACAAGAACATTTCCTATAGTCAGGCTACCTAATTCCCTACAGGCACCAAGGATCCCAGATAACACACTTCACGGCTAGATGCCTTCCAAGGCCTAACCACCTTCATTTTTCAAATTAGAAGGACTGAAAGAGCTTGATGCAGAAACCTACACTGAAGCAGACAACATCTGAAAGTGCCAAACAGAACACCGTACCCATTAAGTAATAAAAGCTGTAAGGTCAAGTATTCCTGCTCGGGTTTTGGCAGGGGAGGGGTTGCTTTCTAAGAAATTCAACATTTACGGCTGCAGCCAAGTTATCCTCTCAACAGCTGTACACATTTGATGGTTCATGCTCCCGTGTATATGTTTTAGATCAAGACTGAGCCCCTTCCAGGCATTTGGATGAGACTCGCATGTGGACTGCACATGGATGAAACTTATACAGAGCCTGGATGTTAAGTTTATACATTTTCACCCATTTATATCTACCTGAAAGTTAACAGTACTTCAGCAGTTTAGAGAGAGGTGCTACAATCACACTCTAAATAGGAAAAAACTTAAAATCAGTGCTTACAAAAGTAATAAGTTAGTTGCCCGCATTCTAGTGGGGAAGGCACCCAAGCAAGTTGAGGGCTGCCTGAACGTTTACTACCCCTTCTTCAGACAGGTACACAGAGTTCTAGCAAAGAGGACTCAAGGTCTCTCAGTGAAAAAGAGAAGTGAAATTGCTTGTTTCAGCTACTTATCTCCAAAGCCCTAAACTCTGAAATTCACCTGTGGAGTTCAGAGTGTACTGTACTCATATGTATACTGCACTGTCAGTCTGTCACACTAGTCTCAAAACCAAAGGGACTGAGGGAAGATAGTGATGCATACTGTAATACACAATTTCAACATTCACAACTAGTCAGAACAACTCCTCTATATGACTAATTAACTGAAGTAATGGATGCCATACCAACATTTACAGTGCAGGAAAAGCTGTGAATTCCCTAAGGGAAGGAACAGGGTGGAGGGGAAAAACCACACACACAACTCCATTTCATGCCATCTTGCAAAGGAGTATGAAAAATGGTTCCACATAACCCAACCAGCAGAACACCTTTAGCTTTAAAACATCATCCTAAGAAGCGGCCTTCAATTAAACCCAAATCTAAAATTCTGCCAATAACCTAACCATTATTGATAAATATTGCTGTGCAAGGTATTTCTGAAGCTTCAGTGTCTGAATTAACAGCTTTGTGCTGGAAAAAAAAAATGCTCAAGACTAATGAACCTAAAATGTGTAAGTGATCAGAATCTTTTCTTCAAAACTACTTAAATTCTCCTGTCTTTTTTGTTTTAAAGTTGCACATAAATTTTAATTGCATCATTTGTTTGTTAACGGTCTCAAACGAGCATTAAGCTTAAAGTTTTACAGCAGGAGGCAAAGAAAAAAAACATGGGGTAGGTAGGTGAAGAAGACAGCTGTATTGTTCTAGCTGTTCCTCAGCCTCTCCCACTGCCAGATTTCTGCATATGATGTATCCCAAGGTAGCAATTTTAAGAACTTTTTGGCAATATCCCAAGCTCCTCTTGCAAATCAGGGATCAGACTAATATTATTAAAAAAAAAAAGACAGGAAATAGGAATAAACTGGATAACTGACACTGCATCAAACAGTGGAAATCACTGAACTCTGGTACTGCAGCTTTACAGAAGAGACACTTACCCAAATTTTAGAGTAAAAATTTACCATGTAAAATTAAAGAAAAAAATCAGTATAAGAAAACCAAGGTAAAAAGCCACTTTTCAAGATACTACTTGCCTTACAGCTACTGCTAGCTCAGGACACTGCAATATCAAACAGTCATCAAGAAAGCCTCCCTTGAGCAATTTATACATTAATACATTAGTTTCCTTCAATGAGGGAATAATCATTCAGATGAGGCTCAGTAAGAAGTCCGCATATACCAATGCTGCCTTTCATTAGGGTTGGATTTCTCAGTCTAAATAATCCAATCTAGAACTACTGAAATAAGTCCTTCCCCACTGCCAGCACACCAAGGTAAACTTGTTTCATAAGTGAAGAACACAATTTCTGATTCTCTTTAGTCTTGTCCCTTCCCAGCATATTCAATAAAGGAACATTAATTTCATTACTGTTGCATAGCAAAAAAGAAGCCATATGAAAAGACTATGTCTAGATTGTTCTTTCTTGTTTACAAGCTTGAGTAGAGAGAGAATAGTATTTGAGAATAATTTTGAAATTACCCCAGGGAGTTGAGACCTAACCTAGGAATTCAATCTGTTTCAACAAAACCTTGCATTACAATTAAGCCTCTCCTTGCAGAGTATATACAGCTTATGTAGAGTTGTGACAAAGATGTCGTGTTTCCCATCAACAGACTGCATGTCCAGAGTTCAAGATGTAACCACGAGATACAGGAGGGATTTCTTTCCACAAGTGCATCCATGGGCTGCAATACAGGGACTGTTTTTAAAAGCACAACTACTCCACAACTTATTTTTAGAATCAAGGGTGGGCAGGGAGAGTATTCAGTAAACCTTCCAAAAATCAGCCAGCCACCCACTAAACTGCAGTGGGACTGCTGAAATAAACTACAGGCTGCTTTGTAACAGCTGCAAAAAAAAAGGTGGAAGGAAAGACCCAGTATTTCAAACCCTTTAAAATGCTGGAGGCAGTGACAAAAAAACAGCAGCAGACACAGCACTGTATGCTAGAGACACTGTGGCAATTTACCTGCAAGACATAGGTCAAATAGGCCTTTCTTAAGACTTGATGAGCATAGAGCAACAATATCCGGCAGCTGCAAGGTAGGAATGTGCTTATTCCAACAGAGAAAAACCAAAGAAGGCTGGGCTTAGGGACCTGCATTGTAAGAATTATCAAACCCTCCTCTTGTTTCAAGTAGCACTACTAGAAACTGGCAAAATAAGTGTGAGTTAAGCTACCTTGACTTCCTCATGCAGATAACATAAAAGGTTTGAGGTGCTAACGTTAACAAAATCTCCTACTGAATAGTTTATGATTTCATCAAGCCTGTATTAAATGGTCAATAAAGAGGAGGAAGAATCTTAATTTCCCCTTTGATCATATAACTTAAGAGCAGAGTTCTAAATACCCTGTTTTTACTGTATTGGCTATACCTGTAACAGGAATCTTTCTAACTTCGACAGGCCACAGCACCAACAAATGCAATCAAAACACCTCAATTTGGCAATCAGAATGTAAATGCCTCACAGCAGTCAGTTCTTAATTTGAGGTGCATGAGCACCAGGTGGGAGGGTCCCTGGCAGCACAGGAAATTAGGAGATTTATGGGGACTGGTTTCCTTTAGCACAAAATACAAGTGAGCAGTTTTGTCCCTGACCACTCCTAGCAGCGGTTTTCCAAGTAACAAAGATCCTGCGAGCTACATAATCTCAAGAGGTCGGCAAGGGCCATTCCATCTGTTAGTCACCAGGTGCCAAACACCCTCCACAGGTACCGGGGCTTCCGATACTCATCTCTCTCTTGAGCTCGGGCATTGCACCATCCCCATTCCTCAGCGCCTCTCAACTTGCCAGCTTCCACCCCGTGGCCCACTTGGAAAGGCCAGGAGCAACAGCTGTGAAACTCCCTGCAGGACCCTACCTGCCTGCAGCCGGGCAGGACGCCCGGCCTTCCCTCCCGTCCGCCGCTCCCCAGCGCGGGCCCCGCTCCGCACCCCGCGCCCCCAACAACCAGAAGGCATTACCCCGTCTTCCGAGGACGGGCCTTGGCCCGCACCCCTGCGGATGCGCCCCCTCGGAGCTGCGGGCTGAGGGAACGGATCGGGGGGGGCGAGTCACAGAAGCCCCCGAGATCCTGAGGGGAGGGAAGGACTGAGAGGGACGGGGGCGGCAGCACCGGGGTCTCGCACGCAGACGCCCACAGCTCCCGCCGCCGCACAGCCGAGACACTGATCCGGTTACTGACAGGATCAGAGCCGGGCTCCGCTTCGGACGCCCCCTCCCGATTCGCGGGCCCGGAGGCGGGCAGCTCCGGGCCTCCCTTCGCCACCCGGGCGGCGGCGAGCGCCGCGCACAGCCCCGCGCAGGTGTGTGTGTATGTGTGTGT
>VZSZ01008968.1:219898-317536 GCA_013398815.1 Ibidorhyncha struthersii | reverse complement strand
CTCCTCTCCTCTCCTCTCCTCTCCTCTCCTCTCCAGCTGGTGAGGACTGTGTGAAAAACAGTGCTTTGAGCCCACAGTGAAAATACAGGAGACCTACCCCCAGAGTTTCCTGAAATGTTTCCTTGTAATCCTCTGCTCAATTTGAGAGCTTCATAGCCGGATTTTGAATGGTGCTGAAAATCTTTGGGTGAGTGCTGCTGGGCCCTAAGTGATGTTCTGGTGCTTGCATGTAGGTGTCTGCAGCTGGCTCGTGAGTGCTTCTGGTAACCTGCCTTCTTACATTCTCCTTACCTGTGGTGTGAGAAGCCTTCCAATCCAAGACGTGCGTAGGCGCCCCGAGCACCAAGGAGTGTAAGCTAGCCAGGGCAGGCAGTTTCCCTTCGTCGGTTTACAGCATCGCTTGAGATCGAATGGGAGAAATGAGCGTGATAAACCTGAGGAGAAAAAGAGAAGGGACAAATGTTCTTGTTTGGATTGTGAAGTTGGGCAGGGTTTGTAACCATCAGGATGGAGTAAGGCGTCCAGTTGTTTTCATGCTGTTTGCACAAGATTTCAATAATTCTGCGTTTGATTTTGGGGGTCTCACCGTTTTTTCTTTCTTTACTCTTTAGGTCAATTCACATCCAGTCTTTCCAAAATTACTGGTAGGCAAGACTATGGTTCCAAGAATTGTTTGGGCTTGTGCATCTCCTGTGTAGTCAGTACCTGCCTTTGCCTGATGCTCAGATCAGACAGGAAGACAGAATGAGAAGTTCCCCTTTCCTTCAGTTCGGTAAATGGTACGCTCAAAATGATGAGCAAGTTTCAGCACACTAAAGCAAAGACCTGGGAACTCATTGTGTCACAGACAAAATGACATGTTTTGAATGCCCTTCTTGAGAAACAGAGGTGTTGATTGTTCCAGGAGTTCATTGTCAGAGATAATGAGATCTGCAAGTACATTAGAAATCTTCGTTAGGAAGAAAATCAATAGTAAAATGTTTCAATCCGTAGTCTCGGTAAGTCATTTACTTTTTTAAATTTAATTCTTGTCAGAGGTGAAAATTTTTCTGTTGGTGTTCTGTTGAAACACGTAAGTCCATGTTGGGAAAATTTTTGTTTTGTTATTGTAAAAAGCCCTTCCAATAACTCCCTAAACTCTTCACAGCTATTTTCTTTGCCTCTTGGTTTTTTTTTTTAAAAAAAAGGGAAATTGTACAAGGCACATTTTAATTTTACCTCACAATCAGTAAGACGTTTCTCTTTAGCATGGAATGTACACGTTACAGACTGTGTTTAACTGGAAGCCAATTTTTGTTTTGAGTATATATCTTATGAATAAATTACTGTTATTTCTTATTCTTACTGTGGATGTACTGCTGCAAGTAATGTAGTGACTTGTACCTCTGTAGGAGTTTTGCAAAGAGTAACACCGTGAGGCATTAAACCTCTCCCTAAAAATGTCTGGGCACTGAAAAACAGTAATGACATTACAAAAATTTTGAGAAACAGACAGAGGAAAAGAAAAATCAAGACAGCTGGGTGAAACATGTCTTTCTGTTGATTTAAGGGTTCATATTTTATTTTGTCTAGCAATCAAGATGCATTTTTTTTTTTGTTAGGGAATAAAAATGCATCGTTTTGACTTCCAGTTCGAAAAAACAGAAGCCCCGAGTTTACATATTCCACATGGTTTCATTTTTCGCTAGTATTTTAATTTTGCATTTGTATGCCGTACTTTAAATTTAAATTTTGATGTTGAAATCAGTTGCTCATGTAAATTATTCTTTACAAAGGAGAAAAAGATATGTATTTCAGTTCAGATGCAATAAGTAAATGACATGACGCCGTGGCTTCTTCTGGTGAAGGAAAAAGCATGATACGTTCTGTGACTGCAGCATCAGACCCTGAGTAGTTGTCTCTGTAGTAGCATAGCATTGGTGCAAACGTTGCCAGCGCTGTACTTTTTAGCAGGCTTCTGTTGTGTCAAAAGGTGAAAGAGGCTTCTATAAATAACTGTGATTGATTGTATTGTAGCTAGTGATTGTTTTGGAGTTACTACAGAAGTCGGTATGCTTTGGGGGTTTTTTCTTCCATCTTGAATGGCATGCAACGCTAAACCATTTAGTATACCTTTATTTAATTTGTCTCATCTGTGACACAGTCTCTCCTAAAGAGCTCAAGCTTCAGATTAAAATGTAGTTCTCAGGCAGAAAGAAGCTGCAGTAAAAGTAGTTGTACTACTAGTTCATCCTATGATTAATAGCAAGACTTGCTTAGAAGTTAGTCTTTGATTTCCTCTCTTTAATTGTAGCCCTAAGTGAAACGGGTTTTTGATTTATAGAAAATGCAAAATTGGGTACAGAAAGTTTTGAATTACAGTAACAGTAAAAAATTTCCCACAATAATCATCCCATATTGTTTCAATTCGAAAGAGCTAAGGCTTGATTTGTGTGGGAAAGAACCCATAGCAGCCAAGTTCCACATTTGAAACTGGGGAGAGGGGAGGATCAATTATCCCCTTTTGAGGGTGTAAAAATATGCCTGAACTCACTGTGTAATACTTTTATCATATATTCCCTCTCTGGAAGGGTGCACGGTAATTAATTCATTTATAATAACTATTTTCTTACATGGATACCATGTATAAAGTGAGTAGAAAAACCATGTTAGGACATACAAGAACATTGGCAAAAGTAGCAGAAACTTTAGGAAAAGCGATGACTTGTAATCGTGACTCAAAACGAATCTCTGTTTTTTTTGGTAATGTTTGAATTATACTTTATACATCAGTATACTGGTAAAGCTTTAATAGCTGTGGTTTAATGACAGTAGCTTTAATAACAATAGTTTAATTCCTAAACTACTTTTTGGAAGTTCTGCATGGCTGACCTCACTTTTGCTTCACCATGTTTATGTTGAGTTTTTCTTTCTTTATACCACAATCACTATGTTTGTTTGCAGCACTAATCCTAGACATTGAAATTCTAGATAGTTAAAATATATTCAGTGTCATTGGTGCTATTCTGGGGGAAACAACTTGGCTTTAACAGAGTGAGACCAAATTCTGCTCTGTTTACAAGGGTAAATGCTGAAAAACACTATTCTGACCCACGGAGGTTTGCGTCAGTTTTCGTGCGAATATGAGTTTCGGCCTTCCATATTTGCTTTTTTTGTGTACGAAAATACAGTTAAAAGTAATTTTGGAAATCATAATGCCGTTGCTATTCTCTTGGCCAACTTGCTGATTTTTAAAATCCTGCTTCACAGTCTCTCCTTAAATACAGTTTTTATTTGGAACATACTGAGTTTACAGTTTGAATATAAAATGCTGCTTCTATTCTATTTGATTTGGCATGAGCAAAATTTAAAATCTAAGCATAAAGCACAGTATTGATCCATCTATAAGCATTTTCAAATTGTACTGCAGTTCTTGGATAATTTATTGTAGTAGCATTTTAAAGTCAGGTAAGCTCTGCTTTTGTGCTGTAGTCTGACAGTTTAATCAAGATACAAATTTAGAAACAAATCAGCACTGTCTTTTATATAGTGCCTCTAAATCCGTGGTAATTGGTACCAGACCTCTGTTAAAGGAAAGGATCGCCGTTTCAAGCTACCAATACCAGTGGGTGTTGCTCCACAGCTGCATCGTATAAGAAGAGAAGATGCAAGAAAAATTAAAGGATCCCCACATGCATTTTTCTGTAACATACCTTTCCAGAGTACGAGGTTGATGGAAAATTCTCTTGAATTTAGCGTGTCAGCCTGCTGTAAATAGTGCCATGTGTTCTGCGTGTTTTAACTCTTACCTTTTGATAGCACTGGACAGTTTTTAAGTCAGTTTTCTTTACTTTGTAGTTCTGAAAGATGAAAAAAAACCCTAAAGAGCCTGTACGTAATACAATCAGAACAGGGAGGGTGGAATAAAAGTTTTGCTGGTGCGTTTGGATTATATTGATGTAAGCTGGCTAACTTCAGACTCTCCACGGAGGCCTGTTTCGGGTAGTTTTGTCATGTCAGAACATACCTTGCAGTAGGAGCTGCAGTGCAGGTTACGTTCCCGCTCACTCCGCGTTTCGAGGATTCATGCTCAGCTAGAGCATATACGAGCTATAGACTGAGGCTGTATGCTCTGGCAGCACAGATGGAGTATTCTGTCATTAGGACTGTTTGTTGCCTGTTGGAACACACAGCATATTTCTACCGTGGCATCAACAGTTTCTAAGAACCGAGGTCAAAATAAACAGGTTGCAGTTGGATACAGGAACAGTCTGGGAAACAACTTAAAATTCCCTGCTTAGGCAGAAGCGTATTCCTAGATGCGTGGATAAAAAGGCATTTTTACAGCAAGGGCTCGTCTTAATTTATGCTAGCGTATACAGATTAGCGTAGATTTGCCGGGGTGCAGTTAGTAAGTTTTCTGTGGATATTGGCATATGTATACAAAATTAACCTTATTTTAACTAAATAAACAAATTTAAGCGCCATGATCTTGCACTGTTTCTCCCAGTATTTGCAGTACTTTGGCAAAGTGAAAGTGATGTCATCGTGCAGGTTTAAAAAATACATATTTTAATTAGGCTTCGGTCTTCTCTGCAAGCGTGGCTGTCAGTAATTGCGGCGGTGCACGCAGCCCCTTTGAAGTCGATAGGACTCTTCACAGGAGTAAAGCTCCAGCGCTGACAGACAAGCTCTGGCAAACCTCCTTGAAGTGGTTTAAGTTGCTGCTGCCCCAAACTCCCCGCTCCACCCTTTTACTGGGGATTAGTGCTTCCTCAGCAGAATTTGCAGGAGGGAGCCGTGTGCCCACACCTTGGCTGCTTCGTTGCAAAAGCCACAGGTTCAGCTCAAACCCATTCGAAATGCATCGCTTTTCTGCTGAGCTGCTGGAGCACGCCTTAGCTCTGCCTGTGCTGACTCAGCACGGAGAGAGCCCTGATATCCAGCAGCTAGGTGGAGCGGACCGCTGGGAAAAGCGACTTCAGTGCGCGACGGGAAGAGTCACCAGAGCTCAAACGTCAGTGCCCCTTCCATCGTGGGTAAGTATTTACAGGATCAGCCCATGTCACAGACTGAAATTCCAGGTGAAATCCTGGCCCCAGAGAGGTGAGCAGAGTTTTATCCAGGGATATCGGTGAAACCAGGGTTTGTTTGAAAAGCCAGCAAATTTTTATGTAACAGGACAAGTACTTGTGATGATTTTGGCTTGAACAGAGGTATAAATAGATTTGCTTCCTGACAGAATCGGCAGCAGTCACTTCGAGAGGTTTACTCATATTTACCTAGTCACAGTTCACTTACAGCTAGTGTAACTATCTCCTGTTTATTGAACTGCAAACACATAAACGTATAGCAAGCTGCTAGAAGTTAGAAAATGTTCTCATGGGTTTTTTTTTTTGGTGGGAGGGTTAAATGTAACTAAAGTTTCAGTGGTTAAAATTAAAAAACAAGGTTATTTTTTCCTTTTCAGAAATGAAGCATTATTGAGCTGTATGGCATGCATAATAGTAAATAGCTAATATGGATATATGTAGTAGCAGTACTGAAAAGACGTGTCAAGAGAATTTAAGAAAATTTACAAGACTAATATGGAACGATGTGTTCAATTCTTTAAAAGAAAGATTAAATAAGAAAGCCTCCCCAAATTCCTCAATGCTACCAACTTACTGCCGTTGCCATTCTTACTTCCCATGTCATGAGGCGTTCAATGGTCCATATTACAACCAGAGTAACGACATTGTCATTCCTTCTTATCTTCTGTTTGCGCCTTCCACCACAGTGACAGGCGGAGAGCGCTCCTAGAGAACTTTTTTTTTATGGGCTGATCTTTTTGTCTTCACCAGGTTTTCTTTGTTCTTGTTGCTCTTCTCCGTATACCCCTACACACAGTACGTATGTAACGACGGGGGTTTTTTTGCATCCTTTACAATGACAGGCCTCGTACCTCCTTCTTTATCCTAATCCACCATCTCTTTCCTACTCAGAAACAGCTTCTCAGTCTCAAGCTCTTTGCTGGCTGTGAATGCAGCTGGGAACGCTGCCCTGCACCCCCCACTTCTTTTAAGTTGGCTCTCGGAGCCCACCACAGATGGTCTGTACCTCATACATAATAAAGATTTGGGTGGGTTTTTTTCTTCTGAGGCAGGTTGCTGTGACTGTAAGAGGCAGACACTCTGGCAAGCTTAGACCTGTGTTTTTATATTTTTTTTCTAAGCGAGCCTTGGGGGGGCCTCGTTTGCCATAGTTTGGAACCCCTTGATAGCTTATGGAGCTCAGTAATATCTTGGTGCCAGAAGCAGGAACCTGATCTTTTCTTTGGCAAAATTATGTACGTTAGCAAAATGAAGTTAGGGCACACCTGGACAAGAAAAAGAAATCAAGCAAAAGCACTCCAGGAACTGATGAAAATCAGTTGCTTTAGGAAGGTAGTCTCCCAATGAAAGTGTAGCTAACTGTGTCTTAGATGTGCTTTGGGGTGGCCTGTTATAAATGTATATTTCTTACTACTCCTAGTGAGGTTTTTTTTCCAGTGAGTTCACTGTATACTATTTCTAGACTTGAATAATAAACTCTGTATACCAAAATGTACCCAGGACCTTATGTACGAGCCAGATGAGCATTTCCAAACGTCAGATGGTCGAAGTTCTAGGTAGCTCAACACTTTTGCTTCCCGGCTGCTTTGTATATTGTCATATTTATAATGCTCTGTATTATAGTAGTCATAAATACAGGTGTGGAGATCTGTTTCATGGGCGTTGCTGTGCACGTGCTTTGATTCTCTGTTACGTGTGGAAGCTGCCTGCCTGCACAGGACTGTTATGGATTTCAGCAGTGTACTTTGGGAGCTGAAAATGCAGAACGTATGCTGGAAAAAAATAATGGAAATACATTTATACCAGCAGTTTCAGCAGCTGATTTGACACCGGTGAGAAAGGATATGTCAAGGTCAGATACGGGGTTGTATTTTTTGAAGAGATAAGGGAAAAATGTCCTAAGTTGGATTTTGTTCATGATGAGGAAAAATTTTTACAGGTATTTCATTCCTTCTCTGGTTTGCATGTTGATACTGTAGGAGGGTTACTCATTAGATAGTAACAATTAGAGTCCAGAATCAACTCATGGATTTCAGAGTATTTGCTAAAATACTTTGGGACTCAAGTGCCTGAAAGAATAGTCGGCTCTTAAAGAAACAAAACCACTGGTGTCAGATAAGACACTTTTCTGGGGTCTGAAGGGTGTCATAGTGAGGGCTCTAAGGAATGAACAGAGCAAATAAAATCTTGTGAGAAGAGACTAACTCCAGAAAACATGCCAGTTAGGCAGCAATGATCAGCAACACAGAACGATCATAGCATCATCCTTCAGGTTGGAAGGGACCTCAGGAGGTGTCTAGTCCAACCTCCTGCTCAAAGCAGGGTCAGCTGTGAGATCAGACGAGGTCGCTCAGGATTTCATCCAGCTGGGCCATGAAAGCCTCCAAGCATGGAGACTGCACAGCATCTCTGTGCAGCCTCTTCCATTGCGTAACAGACCTTATGGCAGAAGAGTTTTTTTCTTATTTCCAGCCTGAACCTTTCATATTTCAAATTACGTCTGTTGTCGCTTGTTCTCCCACCACACTCTACTGTGAACGACCTGGCTCCTGACTTCTCAGTAACCTCCCCTCAGGTATGGAAAGGCTGTCACCAAAGCCTTCTCTTCTCCGGGCTGAGCAAGCTCAGTTCCTTTAGCCTCTGCTCACAGGGCTGATGCTCCAGCCCCCTGACCGTCTTGGGGGGTCCTCTTCCTTAATATATCTACCTTGCGGTAATGGTGAACAAGCTGATGAGCGATGCAGGAGGCCTATCTGGACGTTGCTGGGGCTATCACGTGCGGGTCCACGTGACGGTTGTAGCCAGGACAGGCTTGGTGGCTGCACATGAACCATACTGCTCTCTCCAAGCTCGTCTAAGGTATACGGGTATTTTTGCTGACCATCAGCTAGGAGCACTGCCGGGAGCTGATGCTGTTGGCTGGCCTGGCCGTGGCCTTCACAGTGGATTCCTGGGTTAATAGTGTGGCATTAATAATTTCAGGTATTAATTTCGAAAACTATTAGCCTGGATTCAAAAATCGTGACATGGGTTAAATGCCATAAGACGTTAAAACACTCTGCTGCGTGGTTTTTGAGCTGCCGAGATACACATTTTAAGCATAAACCACGAGGGTTAGATATATACTTAGTCTTAAAAATTGTTAAGTGTCTTGTAATTGCATAACTGCAGGAGCCAAGGCTTTAAGAACAATACTGAATATCATGAAATTTGTGATTTGATTTTAAAATTAAGCAACATTGATAAGATCAAGAGTCTGTTGCTTTTGTAAGGCAAATGTTCATCTCAGAAGGGTTTTTTCAAATAGTGAACCGTGTCTGTAAAGTTCTAAAATGATAGCTGCTATTATGTGCTCATTTGCTTGGCACAGTAATTAAAGTATACCTTAATGCTCTAGGACATGCATTTAGAAGTATGGATTGAAATTAATCACCCTACCACTATATAAATTGCTTGTTGAGCGCAACAGCATATATGTTTCAGTAGGAAGCTGGATGTTTGTGTATTCTACGTGAGTACAGTTAAATTTAATATTTCATATATTTAATTTTATTACATGTAATTTAAATATCAAAATACATTTAATTTTATTAAATACACGTGGGGTTTTGTTTACATATTTAACCTGTCCACAGCAAGCATTCTTGAATATGTAAATCTTGCACTGTAACAACCACTAACGTTTAAATTGTCAAGATACTCAAATACGGCTCAAGGAGCCTTTGAGCTGTCCACAAGCATCGGGGTGAGCAGAGCAACAGGAATTCTGTCTCTGAAAGGTTCGAATCATGCGAGATGACTGGTTTCCACGTACACACTGCAGATGGGGAAGAGTCTCTCCCGGTACACCAGGCTTGGCCCCTCTCTCGCAAACTGCAGAACGGATTTTTAGCGAGAGATGAGCTCTGTGGAGGAGGCCCTTCTCTAGTTAAAAAGCATGGTAATTCTTCAGCCATTAATTAGTTTTATCTTAGATTTAAGCTTGTGACGTTGATTCCATCTCTGGCTTCCTGTACACTGCACAGTGTCCTTAGGAAATCTCGAGTGTGAATTTCCAGGCTGTACAGTTACAAAGTGAGGTACTGCCACTGCCCGTAACACGGTTACTCTTCATACTAGAAAGCCTTTGTAATAAATAATCCGCAAGATGTTTGAGAAACGGTTAATGTTACTTCTGTACTGGACAATTCATCAGATCAGGTTTACTCTGTTATTTTACAGACTACGTGACTTGTAAGTCAAAAAGCAGGTGTCTGTCCTTTTCACGTCGCTGAAATGCGTGCGGCGTACTGTTCAAAACAATACTGCTGTCCTGCTTTACAATGCAGATAACTTCTTTTCTTTTACACTTTGTCTCACTGTAGAGAGAGCAGTTGGAAATATATGTGCGTGCTGCTCGATCTGTTGCTTTTTCCTTGTGGTACAGTGCGGTCTCCTGACAGAGAGTGTTCTGTGCAGTGCGATCATGAAGCTAACGGATTAAGATAGAGAAGTATCTAGCAGCGTGTTGATAAAAAGGACACAAAAAGAATAAAATCGTTGTATGGGGAATTGTTTGAGAATCGCTGCCCTTGCAAAGATAAAAGGTGTGCACTAAAAATGCCCCGTTCTTCCTTGCCTACGCTCCGATATAGGACACAATTTTTAAAAATGGAGGTTCCTGTAAAACTTTTTTAGACTCACAGTTCTGTACGTACCTCTTTGTATGTTTGAGATCTAAATGCAGTGTTCAGGCATCCTTTCTTTTACAGCTAATATTGATGATCCTGCCCAAGAGTTACAAAAGCAGAAGAAAGAAAACCCTTACAGACGTTTGTTGCTTCAGTTCGTACATATTTACATGTTTCTGCATGGTGAAAGATTTTCTCTTTTTTAAAATTATTTTTTCAGTGTATCAGCCTGGATGTAGTCTCCCTGTAAGGAGTGTGAAATTTACAGCGGAAGAATTACAGTTTTAGCACTGCAAAAGCTTTTCCTCATCTGAACCGTCACTCAAAACGCAGGATGAAAGTAGCCGAATAGGTTTTCTGTCACATTGCCTGCAGGACTCCTAGAAGATTCTTCTGAAACTTCAGGTAAGATTTAAAAAAAGAACAAACAACTTAGTTGTAAAGTAGAAGCCGATATGAAGCATTAAGGTATAATTCTAGCGCAGAGAAGGTACTGTTTGTGCATTGACCTCTATGCTGAAATGTCTATAGGAGCAATTCCATGTAAGAAAATTTCAGTGCTCTATTTGTTCAAATAATGAAAACAGAAACAACGATAAGACCAAGTTTATTACCAGGATAAATAAATAGTATAATATATAATAAATATATATTACCATATATATATAAAATTGAAGAAATTGTTTACTGTTAAAAAACGAAAGCATATATTATGTTTTCTTTATTCTTTTGATAATAGATGCCAAAGTACAGAAATGTTTAACTGTGAAAAATACCTTTTAGTGTAGGTATGGAAAGTGTGAATCGCTGAGTAGTACGATACATTTTGGCTTGCTTAGCTCCTGAGAAATAGCTGAATTATTTGCACTGTCTATAGTTAATGTCGTTGCCTTGTTCTTAGTGTTTTTTGTTCTGTATTCAGTAGTGGTATCCATTATCTTACATTTAGGGAAATAAATTCTTCCAGTTTGTTTCCTTATGGCTGTATCTGTTTAGTACAGGTAGTTGGGGTGTCATGAGGATGCCTCCTCTGTGACTGTAGTCATAGTATTTCATATAAAGAGCATTTTCCAAGCGATACAAGTACTTTTTCGTATACATGAATCTTTTTCTCCAGCTTCTGTTTCAGGTTATATATATAACTAAAATTCACGCCAAAGACCTTTTTGTCTAAATGTGTATTGCATACAGTTCTCAATATTGCAGGTGTTTACGTTCATGGCAATGTAAAATGCTCCTATGACAAATAATGGAATGCTCACTTTATAGCCTTAGGAATTTGGCCAGGGCATACAAACAATTTATTTTTCATTTGTTTATAGTCAGACAAGTTTATAATTAAGACAGTAACGGGCATAAGCATTCTTGCAGCCTTTGCAGCTCATCTTTCTTGTTAACATCAAAGAGAATATTTGTGGTAGAAGACATAGCAGTCAGTAATAAGTGTGGGAGAATCAATAGCATGCAGATTTTTTTTTTATTTTTATTTTTTTTAAAATCTGGTTATGCCCTATCCTCCTATCATCTGTGTGTCTGCCATAAAGGAAAAGCATGCATACTTTTTTTTTTTTGTTATCATTCCCAATGCTGTAGATAAAAATGATAGCTGTACACTGGTACCAAATTCTGTGCACACCCCAGACCACCCGAGATATTAATGAAAACGTGCAGAGACTTATATAACCCTTACATCAGTGGCTTAGTTCTAGAGACAGCTAGCGTAAATTACCCTTCTGCTGATGAATCCATTGCACTGATCTGTAGCCTGCATGGTCCAACTATGGATTAAATTAAGAACATGATAAAGCTGAACAGGAGTCCTGGCGTAGGGTGATACTACTTTGTTGCATAGGAAACATATATGTGGGCAAAGAGATGTGTGTTCATGCATACACGTGTATAAATATATAAAGTGTTCCGGATTTACTGCGCCTGAGGACAAAGCCCTATATGTGATGGACATTTTAACTTAAGGGGTTTTACATCTTTTCTGTCAGTTCTGAGATAGTTGAAAGCAGCTGAAACGTTGGCCCTGGAGGGTCACTGGTGTGTAAGAAAGAGAGTTGCCAGCAACACAGTTTCTCTAAGGGCCCTTCGAGTCTATGTCTTGATTCCTCTCACAGCTTGGCCCAAAATAGCGTGCATTTGTTGGCTATGAAGCCCATTTATCTCCGCAACAACTAGGGACGTTTGTTTGGGACTGTGCATATCTACTGGAAACGTACTGGGGATTGTGAGTTTCAAGGCCTTAAAGTAATTATATAGAGTAATGACATCCATTGATGAAATGTTACCAGTTTGCTGATTTTTGTCTTGGTTTATGTCTTCAGTTATGTTGCAGCGGTGTTAAATAGCTGGGATTTGGGTGTCCACATATTTTACACTGAATTTAAAACAGAAATGGCTCACCGTAAGAATCTCCTTACAAAAATGGGGAGAGAGGAAAAATCAGTCTGGTTAAGAGGTCATTGTTCTTATTAAGAAAATACTGAGTTGTTATGGCTACCTCTGATGTACATAAGTAATACATGTATCTCTTTAGGACTAGACCTCAGAATAAATTTGAAGACCAGAGACTAAGTTACAGTCTTCTAAAACTTGATCCTCATGTGTTTTTAAGGAAGTGATCTGTTCCAAGAACTCTAATGTATGAAGTCTTGTTAAGGTTAAAGTCTCTGCAGGTTGAAGTGCATTTTTTGAGGAAGGAACCCAGCTAATGATAAAATCAGGTAATGCCCAATGATATTGTCACAAATAGTTAATTAGAATAAATTTGTAGTCAGAACATCTTCAGTGTGTACAGTAAATACTAGCCTCTATTGCTGTCGTTTCACAATTTTCTCAGTAATAATATAGCTTATTTTGGAAAAATTAACCTTTGTGTCTTGGGCTAGCTAACATTCAATACTCTTCTTATTCTCTTGGTTCTCACTTACGTAATCAGAGGAGGATTGTTTGGAACATACCTTAAAAGTCTTTGAATGCCCAATAAACCCTCCTTCAAATACGCTTGCTCTGGATACCCTCAGTTGGAGGGGAAACTGTTCTCCCATGCTTCCCGTGTCCTGGATATGTGCAGTTGACTCTGTCAGCTGATGCTGCATTGCTCCAGATATAAATAGAAGGAGAAATCAGTAAATCTGGCCTTGTCTTAACCTGTTGCAAAGTGAGAAATGAAGCATTTTGAAAACAGATGTAAACACAGATTCAAATTAAATTTGCTTATTTCTAATTTCTTAGTTTCTGGCTCAGGGAGCATGGTGTTCTCAGATCCTCAAACCAGCAGAGGGGAAAGGCTGACCTGGTGCTTGTTACTTTTCATTAAAGTTAATTTACATGTGTTCAGATGAAGAAAGAGGTTTGGTTGTATGGGGATTTTTTTTCTCAGCTACAGTTTTCTTTGAATTTCCACAAGAAATTTAATAATTGTACTTTTCCAACCAAAAGCTTTAGACTCACCTGTGAAAAGCAGATTCCCTTGTACACAAGAGATCTTAACTTGGCTGGTGAGAAATGAATACAGAAAAGGGACAGTGCAGTTGCTCCAATATTAAATTGCTCTTGCAAGCCTTTCAAGTCTGGATTTCTTTCCAGTCCACAGGAAATGACTGATAATCCTTTNNNTTTTTTTTTTTTTTTTCCCAGAGAAGGAATGTGCTGGAAAAGAAATACAGTATGTAACATAAAGATTAAGACATATCAGCAAGTTAGTCAATTCATTGGAAAAGTATTGACTTTCTCCATCCAACTCAAATTATAGTAGTAAAGCAGGGAAAGTTAATTGTAGGAGAAGCTGCTTGCCTCATATTTGCATTATCAGTCTCTTAGAATATTGCCAAACTTAAAATATTTGGGGTGAACTGTCAGTGCTGAGCGTATTGTTACTGTGATAGGGCAATTTCAGTCAAACAGCTTTTTCTGAGAAGATGGCAGTCTTGTCTTTGGCATTTTCTAAATTTTGAGGACTTTATGCTTTAACTGCAACCTCTTTTTGTTCAGTCTTCTAAATATAAAGCTTTGTTTGTACACTCAGTTGGCTGATTGAATCTCCAATTCAGCTGAAAAGTGATTGTGAGAGGAGTATATGTTCCTTATAATTCAAACGTTTTACTGATAGGTTCTAAAAAACGTCAGCAGGCTTAAATAAATATGGCAGTGGTCTTCAGCATATAGCTCTTTCTCTGTACATAATTCCTGTGCAAGAAATCGGTAAGAAAAAGTGGCTCAGCGCTAGCTAACGTTGAAAAAAGAAATTTTATTTCGAAGATTTAAGGAACAAAATGAGCTTGCAAGGAATAGTGTAAGAAGGCAATTAAATTCCCTGAGTAACAAGGAGAAAGGTAGAAAGGCAGTAATGTTACTTTAGAGTATTTGGGGTAAGTCATAGTCTTTCTATTGTTTTGTTATAAGACATATTCTTTATTTTCCATAAATATTATATTTTTACAAATTACCAAAGAGGTTATCAAATATTTTCATAGTCTCATAATATTGCTTGAGTACTCCCAATAACTTGCTAATATTAGTAATCAATGAAACTGAATTTTTAAACAAACGATGATTAGCATATATGAATTCTCATCATTGGAAACTGCGTACCCAGCTAAAGCAAAATCTGAGACAGACAGACATCAAATGAGTTGATAGTTCCTACATTTAAAGTACTAGGAGCATAATTTATCTGTAGGTGATGAAATGAGATGCGTGATTTTTCCCACCTACTTTAAAAGCTCTTATGGATGGAAGGGTTGTTTCTGTAAGTGCCTATATCCTCTTCGTCAGGTATGGTGAGTGCCTGCTTCTGGCACCCGACGTCTAGCAGGTTGAAGTCACAGATGATCAGGTTGAGGGAGGTGATTCTGCCCCTCTACTCTGCTCTTGTGAGACCCCACCAGGAGTACCGTGTCCAGCTCTGGGGCCCCCAACATAAGAAGGACATGGACCTGCTCTAGTGGGTCCAGAGGAGGACCACGAAGGTGATCCGAGGGCTGGAGCACCTCTCCTATGAGGACAGGCTGAGAGACGTGGGGTTGTTCAGCCTGGAGAAGAGAAGACTCCAGGGAGACCTTATAGTGGCCTTCCAGTACCTAAAGGGGGCCCATAGGGAAGCTGGGGAGGGAGTCTTTATTCAGGGAGTGTAGTGATCGGACGAGGGGTAACGGTTTTAAACTGAAAGAGGGAAGATTTAGATTCACTATTAGGAAGAAATTCTTTACTGTGAGGGTGGTGAGACACTGGAACAGGTTGCCCGGAGAAGCTGTGGATGCTCCATCCCTGGAGGCGTTCAAGGCCAGGCTGGATGGGGCTTTGGGCAACCTGGTCTAGTGGGAGGTGTCCCTGCCCATGGCAGGGGGGTTGGAACTAGGTGATCTTCAAGGTCCCTTCCAACCTAAACCGTTCTATGATTCTGTGACCTGCTCACCCATATTGCTTGGGCGCTGGAACCGGTGCCTGTTAAATTGACTGGGAAGAGGTGTGCTACTTTTAAGAGGAGAATGCAGGACACCTCTGTCACCCGCATGAGTGTCTTCTGTGTTCTTGCTTTGCAAAATGCAACAGGAATATACAAGCAGAAAAGAAAAATTAAACCTCATCAGTGAGGTTTTGCTAAAAACATCGACATTCAAGGAAATAAAAGGCATCATATACTCCAGATACATTATTCAGTGCTGAATTTTGAAGAGTCTTGGTGTTGAAGCTTTGTATTTTTATTTAGACCAGCAGCCTAATCACTGCAGTTCAGAAGAGCTTTAGCAACGTGTGGCTATTCCGCACAGGTGCCACACTGGAAATAAAATCACTTGGGTGATTGCTAATAATGTTTTGTACCTGTGTATGCAACTCATGGTAAAGCATCCTCAACCAACGAGTGGAAGCAGAGCTATATAAATCCAAAGCATGGAGTCATTCTTGTGTTTTGGGACCTAAAGCTCTTTCACCATGGACATCTATATTATTTCTAAATTAGACACATTGGTACTTCAGCTTATTCCTGTTGGATCAGGTCTTGAAGTAGCAGGATGGTAGATTGACTTCTGTTGGTATTCTTTTTATTTTTTAAATTCTCCCTGCTAAAAAAGCTGATTAAAAACTGGCGGTCAGTTGTCTCGTTTTAGTAACTATCATAGTTTGTTAACATCATCATTTTTCTTTTTCATGCATATGTGTTTGTGTATTTATTTCTTTACAGAAAGTGGTCAAAATTGGGGTGGAAAGGGGATGTGAAAAAGGTGCCAGTATTCTAATTTGAAATGTTAGTATGACATTGCCGTTCATCAGCGACAGGTGAATCTGTTAATACACTTCTGTCTTTTTATTGTGTGAGACATTATGTTACTCAGTCTTTGGGCTTCCACGTGGTTTTGATACTTTCAGGGAAATGGATTTGAGAAGCATGCTGTTTCTAGTAAATTAAACGCACCTCAGAGAACCAATAAATGGATCTTAAAGGTGCCTGCTGTCTTCTCCCCTAAGAAGTAGCCACAATTTTAAATAAAACCATTCTAGACTTAGCTCTGTGGTGGGAGTTCTGCTGTTAGGTATTTGACGTGCTGTGGGCCATATGTCAAAGTGACTCCTACTCTTCCTCGGTGTACTTGAGACATAGTATTGCATTAGTGCTAAACTAGCGTCAGGTACATCCAGTTGAATGGACTGCACAACTTTCATTAACAGTTTAGTCTCTCATCTAATGATTCTTACGGCTGCCAACATTTTCTCCATCCATGCCCCAGCAGTTTCTAGGCGTGCTCAGTGATACGGCTGGGTGATACGGCAAGTTTTCTTTTCCTGTGAACGAGTAACAGGTATGAAACCAGATCCCAACATTGGCATTACCGCTGCACAACACAGGTCAGGTGGATTATTAAAGCCAATTTAAAACTCCCCGTTGAATTTCACTGCTTCCTAGAGGTCTCAGATAGTGTTCTTAGGTAGTCCCTTAGCACTCAGAGCAGCCCACAGGCTGTAGCGTCTAGACAGCCTGTAATGCAGCGGCGGAGATATTTGATTAGGAACCTTATCTTTGCCCTCATTTACCAGTCAGTGCCTAGCACTGACACTTGCCTCAGGCAGCCTGGCCCGTAAGAACTGCTTACAGGCCAGTCTTGAATTTTTTCTTTACACTGGACCTTGAAGAGAGGTATTCTTCTTCATTCAAGTGGCCTGAGAGGAGGGACAGTTTGGGTTTGCTTTTAAGAAACCAGGTTTAGGTGCTGGGTAAAACCCTACCAGTTTTGAGGTCGTTCTCTCTCGTCTTATGTTTTTGAAGACTTTAGACAGTTCAGATGTGCCTGTCAGGGGACTGTAGTAATTCTTGAGACTGGTAGCAGAATAGGAGAAGGTGGTATGTTGAAGATACTGGAGCCCTTTCACAGGAATATCTGGTATTCTTTGATTAAATGTAAGCATATGATACTCGGGATATGATTCTTACATTTTGTTGGGGTTTTTCTTAAATGAATACTTTTTTATGGGAGAGAACTGCTTCTGCTACATGAAAGCTCCAGAGCGCACACTGTTGTTGAAAAGTAAATTTAAGGGCATGTTATTTCTAATGTAACCATGGAACTGCTGTGGTCACGAGTGCACAGACTGCTCTAAATTCATAGGTTCATGCAGCACTTCTGCTCTGACTACAAATACTGATTATAGGATAATAATATAAAGAAAGTGCAGTGTGGCCTTTTCCCATTTTTAGATACGGTTTAGCAGGTAGACAAGAAATTAATCAATGCCATTTGACCACTCAGCTCTCTGTGGAAGAGCTCCACAAATCACAAGTGAGTCTAGGGCTGCTAAGATAGTTGATATAATCAGAAGGTACATCTATAAAACTGATTTTGTACAACCTGGGTTCAAGCAATTATCTGGCCTCTCTGCTCTTTTTTTTAATTTCAGTTCTCTTGAGTACTTTTGAACAATGCGATTGTTTTAGTAAACTGGTCACAATAAACAATTATTTATTTAAAAAAGCATAAAAGAATAAATATTTTTAAGTGTATATATAGATATAATAGTAGCAGCTGTGCGATGTATTATTCTCAGACTCTGGAATGAGGCGCTGGGACTGACATAAGTTGCTCTGAGTATTCCCTGGATTAAAAATTCTGGATGTTTGGGTTCCGTCATGAAATGGTTGGCATCCCAACAATCATGACAAGTGTATGTGCTGGCAGGGAATTAAAAATGGTGGTGCCTGTGAAGTTTTGCGGGAGGTCTACTGCCTGGGGATGGTAGACAGTTGTAGCTGTTACTAATGCTGTTCCGTTGTCTGTGTTGCAGCTAATTTCTAAAACAAAGCAAGACTGGTCCCACGTTCCACTTGGTAATAGGAACTGGTATGTTTGGTTTTCTTTGAGCATTTTCTGACACTGGAGTTTTCGTGTGCCCACTTCTTTTTTTGTTGTTGTTTTTATAATAAATTAAATCTGACTACAAGATCTCTCTGCCTTTAAACCGCAGCAAGGGCTGCTGGAAAAAGCACGACCCTCCTAAAATTTTTACCCTCAAGAGGAAATATCTGATTTTTCATTTGTCTTTGATCTGGTCTCATCAATGCAATTTTACTTCTTCAAACAATTGAGCCTGCAGTTCATTACAGTGCAAGACCGGAACCCTTCTATTACCTTATTTTTAGCCACAATTACATTGAGCCTTAAAGTCGCATTTGCGAAAAGAAAGGCATGCATGCACTGATCCCAAAACTTAGCCTTTAAAATGTGCTGTCACTTACGCTTCCAAGAGGGGCACCGGAAGATTGGATTCCAGTGCCTTTGTTCTCCTGAGAGACCAGTTGGATGTGAGGCGTTGTTTGGTGGCGTGGCTTCAGGATGTTTCTCTGTGGCCAAGTCAAATGAAGCATACGGTAACTTTGCAAAACGATTTCAATTCTCACCTCTTTGTTTGCCATCTTTTCACCTACCCTCTTAAAGTACATTAAGGAATGTTTTTACTTTTTTGAAGTACGGCACTGTGTGGCTGGTGTACTTGACCTAAGGATGCTGTGTCTGTTTTACTGTGTCAGTCCCGCCGGGGGTGGTTGTGTGTGACCCATTTTGAAGTGCTGGCTGTAATTTGAATGTTAATGGCCACCTACGCCTACGAGAGCACTCCGACGCCCTGCCTCAGGCAGGTGGACCCTTGGTGGTGACTCAGTAGAGCTGCTCAACCCAAGGCGGCGAGGCACTCTGGACCTGCAAAGCAATTCAGCCCAACAGGAGGGACTGAAGGGGAGCTCTGTTCCCACGGGTTTTAGCATCTTCCCAGAGCGGAGCCTCTGACTATTTTTCAGAGCTTATGTACTTGATTAAAAATAATTTCCCTTCAGCTTATGGAGCTGAGAAGCTCTTAGAGGCATGAATTAATGGGGAGGCAGGTTGTGTCTGCTACAGAGTCGAGGAGCTGTGCTGCAGAAGAGAAAAATCATTCTGCTAGGTGATTTGTTAGGTTCGAGCAATGTTTCCAGAAATTTTCAAGCAAGAATGTTTATCTGCGATTGAGACTGACTGACACCATAGCTTCTTTTTAGGAAACTCCCCATTAGAGAATGTTGTTGTTTTCTTAAACATGGCCGTTAGAAGTCTAGGAAAAGAAATGTAATACTTTACTTATGCAGGAGGGAGGTGGGGGAGAATACTTCGGAAGATTTGGAGGTGTCTGCCGAGCTTGTCAGAACAACCTCCTGTCACTGTGGCTGTGGCAGCCGAACTGGAACTTGGAAAGAGGAGCATAGTTTGCTAGTTTGAAAACCTGGATGTTTTGTTCTCATTGTAGCTGACTGAAACATTATATGTAGTAAAGCTCTCTGAATACCTGTATTAAAGTTGGCTGCAAAAGTATGGAGCCCTCATGCTATTTAGCTAGCATACTGTGCATGGCAACACGGTTAGCATCAGGCTGAAAGAGACCCACAGAGAGAGAAAAATCTGATGAACAGCACCTAGAAATGGGCAAATCGATCCCCTGCAAGGAACCAGGCCGCTAGGAATGCAAAACTTCCACACCAAGAAGATTTCATGTGTTTGTGGAAGAATTGTGTCTGTATATGAGCCTGACAAAGGGAATAAAAATGACAAAATGAAGGTACAGCTTTTTTACGTTTTCACAGGACAAAATGAAAGCTTGAAGTAAAATTGCCAGGAATGAGTACACAAACCCTGGAACAGCTGAGGAAAATACACAGGAGGTAGCAGGGGGATACTTTTCTCTAAATCCCAGAAGCAAGAAGCAGAGAAGCAGAGAGATGCTTGCATCATGTTGCTGAGAATTCTGGCATGCACATGTACTTTAGAGACATAAAAGATCTCCTAATTAGAGACAGGATCATTTGTGGGACATGTGATTCCGGTTTATAGGAGGAATTGCTGAGAAAAAGACGTCTAACCCTAAAGGAATGAATCAAAGAACAAGAGCAGCTGAACTGTCCAGGGAAAGGAGCAAAACGATGGCCACGCTTGCAATACACAGGCTACGCTTAAAATGAATCCAGAAAACGGGGCAGAGATGGGCTCATGAAGGATGCCGCTGTGATAGTGTGCTGGTACGCACCTCTGAACACATGCTGGAAGGGGCATGGAAATCATCATTCTTGTGGTCTCAGTGCTGCACGCAGCCTCTCTTGTGAAAAAGGAGCTCAACTTAAAGCTGCGGAGAAATTTCCAAGGTACAGGAGGAAACTTACAACAAGACTGAAGCGAATTCAGCACCTCATAGCACTTCTCCACTGCAGAAAGTGATGGCTGCATACGTTTTCAGCTACTGATGGCAACAACTGTATTTGCGCCAGGCTCGTGGATCAGCAGCCGCCGGGTTGGCGGTGGGGCCGTGGAGCCAGCCAGGCAGCAGCACTGCTGCGGGCAGGGACAGCGGGGAAGCAGGGGGCAGGACAAGTGCGACCGGGTTGTAGAGAGGCAGCCATCCAGGAGCAGTGGTGAAATGAAGGCCGGGAGCAATGCACAAAAGTGAAGTAACGTTTAGGGGCTGACAGGGAGGGAGTGACAAGGGTATAACTCAGTACTGACTGTGCAGTGTGTGTCTGGCTGATGCCTCCTGGGCTCTCCCGTCCTCGGCCAGAGAGAGAGGAGGCAGAAGGAAACCAACAGGCAGTATGACTGAAAGAGGGTAGATGTAGATAAGATGTTGGGATGAAATTCATTACTGCGAGGGTGGTGAGACACTGGAACACGTTGCCCAGAGAAGTCGTGGATGCCCCATGAAGTGTTCAAGGCCAGGTTGGACGGGGCTTTGAGCAACGTGGTCTCGTGGAAGGTGTCCCTGCCTATGGCAGGGGGGTTGGAACTAGATGATCTTCAAGGTCCCTTCCAACCCAAACCATTCTGTGGTTCTGTGACAGGATTTTGGCAAGGTGAAAGCAAGTTCTGCTTCAGCAGAGGAGGAAATGAGTCTGTTCTGCAGCTCAACGTGTACGAAGGAATATGAAATCAAACTGGTCCCCGGTGAAGGCCAGCCTTTAGGTGGCTTTGAGTTAGCAACCTGTAGTGAGTCACCAAATGTTTGCATGAAAAGCACAACGGCTGCTGTCAAAAGGAAAGTTGTGGTGACTCGTCTGCAGTTCGGAGAGAGAAGTAGGAAGATAATGTTTGAAAGAGGCACCGGGAAGTTAATCTATGTGAGCATGACCTGAATGTTACCTCATTTTTTGTATTTCTGTACACCGTTCTCTAAAGAAAAGCCAATTATATTTTAGAAGAATAGGGGCCTCTCATGTTGTTACTCATCATGTGGTACATGAAACACTAACACTAACTCAGAAATTGTGAGTTAACCTTGTCCTGTCATCACGTATGATCATCACGTCACTAGACTGGTGACTGCTCAAAGCTGCCCGAAAATGGTTGGGCCCCAGACAACTAAACTTTTATACATCGGTACAAAAGCAGCAAAGAAGATGAGAAGGAAAAGTGATTGTCCCAAGGGACACAGCATAGTGGTTTGGGTAGTTCTGCTTAGAAAGTCACTTGTGGCTTTTATAATAAGGAACTTAAGGTTTGAATTTTCAGACTTATTAGCTGTACATTTGTTTGTTTTCTATTAACTTAATATACTGTGCACCACATTTTCTTTGGGGTATTGAGTCTAGTGATGGATTCATCCAATTTAGCTCTAAATGCATGGGCTTTCTTTTTCATAAAACTTTGAAGAGATTTGGGTCTCAAATTTCCTGAATTATTTTATTTTATGCCTGTGTATTTTTGGTACAGCAGCTAATGTTTTCTGTCCAGTTTCCTCTCTGAGAATATGTGCTTCTGGCTGATGTAGAAAGGTAGCATAGTTTTTGTTTGTTTCTCTTCCTTGACCGGTGAGAATTAGAGTTGTCTTCTTATATGAGCAGACACAGTTAAACCACTTCAGTCTACAGAAGAATCGCTAGAAGCTTCCAGTCCCCTAGCTCTATGCTCCAATAGAAAAGAAAAACAGGTTTTAAAAAGGCTGAGAAAGATATGGTTATTAAGCTAATACAGTATACTTCATCTAGCTGCTAAAAATCTTGACTCTTAACAGTGATTAAACATAATTGCATCAGTAAAGGTGGTGGTGTAAAAAAACCCAACCCTGACTTTCATTAGAAACTATCTTTAGGAAAACCTGATTCCTTCAGTTAAAAAGTTTCATGTAACATTGCTGTTTTATTTTGGGTAGTGCTTTGAAGGTTTCTTAAACCCAGGAATATGTAGAAAGAATAAATAAACCATAGCAGAATAAATACACAGTTCTGAAGTATTCTGCTAGGTTTCATTACATATCTGCAGTGTATGTGGTTTATTAGAAAAGAAAATTGGGCATAAAACTGAAAAGTTAATGGAAAAATATTCAGCCATCTTAAAGATAATAAAGATATTTGCAAGAAAAAACAAATGAACAAAACACAAGGTATATGCCACACAAAATTTTCATTGAATGGAATGAAAGGACTCCCAGTAATATCAGTTAAAGCTATTGAATTATTTTCCGATCATTATTTTAAAAGCTGAAAAACAAAGTTGCAAAGTTGCTAAACTTTTTCTCTTATTTTCATATATTTAAAATCTGAGCTGCGTCGTGTCCTTAACACTACACAATCTTTATAGCAGCTGTAAAATTTCTCTGAGTTAAATGGTCTGAAAAAGTTCTTCCTTGATAGTAAGATGTTAACAAATCAAGCAGTTTTGGTGTAATGCAGAATACCACACGCTGTTCTGTATCCTTGGAGCTGAACTGGATATTTGCAGATTTGGTTTTATTCTGTAGATTATGGGAAATGATGTAAACTGAAGGAGGACTGTAAAACTTCCTTCAGTGCAATACTAAAAATTGTGAAATAACCTAATTCATACACAGCTTTGTCTCTGCCAGTGCTAAATATTACTGCAAGTATTTATTGCAAGATCCTCAGTTACTACTAAGACAAAAGTCTAACAGAGTCCTGTTTGCTCAGAGAAATCATATACTCCAAATGTGTTCCAGAGGAATAATCATATATTTTTTGTGGGTACGCAAGAGAAGTGATAATTCTGAAGCAGAGAATGCTATTGATAATGTTTCCACTGGGAAACACAGTAAAAATTTATTTAGCCATTCCCTTAAACCAGCAGAGTTTAAGTCCAGATCTTGAGGTGCCGTGTAGTGAGGTGCTGAACTAAACATAACGCTGATGTGTCTTCTCCGCATATAGGTGCTTTCTGCTGTTAAGTTTTGAAAAGGTATTAAAACCATGAAAATGTCTTGATATTTAGGGCATTTAATGAAATCTTCAAAGAATGTAAATGTTTGGATACCAGGTAGATATGCACTATACAAAACAAAGATAGTGTGGATGATGAAAAATGAGTCCCTTGTGAATTTATTGTTCCTGTTCTGCTTAACTATCTGCCTTTTATTTTGAGAGGCCCAATGTGGAAAAATATTTTTATAATCTGTGTTTGGCATTTTTGGCCCTCATGCGATTTTGATTCCTGAGTTGAAATCCTGTTTCCATGGAAATCAGCTGAATTGTTGATCAGCTTTGAATTTCTCCCACAAATTAAGGCAACCGGGGGACATAATCTAGGCTGATTCTGTCCATAATGTTGGCCATAGAATTTTCCCTTTTATCCCATATTAATGGGAGCTGTATTCCGGTGATGATTTAAGTCAAGATTCCCGAAGGCAGCTGTAACACAAATTTAGCAAAAATGCAAAAAAAAAAACCCAACCCAAAACTATGACATGTACAGACGTGCTTGACACCTCAGTGACATACACACACTCACAAAACGCCCTGGGGACAGCTGCAGTCACAGTCATGATTAACTTTTAAGTTTCTACAACCAACCCACCTCCTTTTTAGTGAGGTTGAGTCGCAACTGTATAGCCTTCATTCATAGCCTGTTTCTCTTCCAGGCACTGCTAAGGTATTTGACAGACATGTTTGAGTCGAAAGGGACTGAGTGTCGTCCACATAAATGCCTGCTGGACATAAACCTCCCTCATTACCTTCTGGACATACTGAGCAGGAGGAGAAGCAAAACGTGACCAAGACTTGTCAAAGAGAATAGCAGATTTTTTTATTTTTTTTTTTTCAGATTTCTAGAAGAGAAAAAGTAAGCCAGAAACTCTTAGGATTTGTAGAGGACAGGACAGTGTCTGCAGTGTCTCCTGATGACCAGTGTGTAAAGCTCATAGATGTGCTGCGATCGCATAATACCTGACCATTGCAAATTCTCAGGAGGATACCTGGGTAATAATAACAGAGCGCTGTGATCTCTCCATGTCTGTCCTTTGATCAGCTTGGGCAAATAGAGCTACTCTGTTCAGATACTTGAACCTGACAGCATTCTCAGTAATTTTGTCGAAAAGTGGAAGTTCAGTTTGTAGGCAGTTAACAGCATCAAGTAACTTCCTGTGTGACAGCTGTCAACAACCTTCCCCAGCAGGAGCCGGCAGATCTGCCCCTGCTCCATACTGTCACCGCTAGTAATGGGTGTAGTTTTTCTCTGATGACTTTCAGAACAGCTGAAATAAAAATAAACACTTTATCTTTTAGAAAGTAAAAAAAAAAAAAATCAGTGCTTGATATATAGCATGGGGAGAGTGGCTTAAGCTAAACTTATTTTAAGTGGAATAGTAAGGAGAAGTGAAGCTCAAAATGCCAGCTCTCTTGTTTCCTTAGCTCTAACTCATCACTCAAAGAAATGGATGTGGTAGGAACAGGCTCCTGTGGGGAGGGTGGGACAAGAATGTGGTGGTTTGCTGCTTTGAAAGTGTGTGTTTGTCAGGCATTCGGGTGGGAGGGTGGCAGTGAAAACAGACCCTTCCCCGCACTGGAAATGCCAGGTGCTGTACTTCAGCAATATGCAGATTCTGAGTGTATTTCTGGCTTTCCTCATCTTTGATCCTGCCATTGAATCTGTGGGGGTGCAAAAATCCACCCACACAGATCCGATTTCGAAATCCTGGCCTTAATTATTTATGGTTTGGTTTGGACAAATTACTGTTCTCTGTGCAATAACCACAGTTATTACCAGAAACATAGAACTATCTAAAACATACATATATACATTATGTATGTATGTACATGTTTTTTAAGATGTTGCCTTTATTAATGTTGTTTTGAGGCTTAACTGAAATTCTCATTATTCGGTCTTGCCGTGTGCTGCTTTTCACCTGACCACACTGGCCTGGATCCATAGCAATTAATTTTCAGAAAAAACAGCTCATAACATTTATAACCTGAAAGCAGTCCTAGGTCTAAAAGAAGAACATCTAGCTTTCTACACCTTGCAACAAGATCCCAGTCTTTTGTTACAAAACTGCAAATGGACCGTACTAGTTTTCCTGCACAAAACAGGGCCCTCTTTTTTAATGCCTCTGGGCCCTATTCATAAGACTAATCCATCTCAAGTTGGATCATTTTCATCTGCGTATAAACAGAAGGTGAATCCCTTATGAAAAAAACCCTTTTAACCACGAACAGTAAATTTCGCAAAACAAAAATGAAATCAGAATTTTACAGCAAAATCAGACATGCCAGTGCCATTACAGAGCCTGGAAATGGCAGCCAGGACCGTTCGTTAATTAGAGTAAGGCAAACTTGGTGACTTCAATGGGTTTCCCAAAGTAACTTTTTTTCCTTCATTTCACCTTACTTTTTCCTGAATTTTTAATCATAAATTAATGCTGATATATTTGCTGTCATAGCGCTGGCACATAGGTTCCCAGCACTTGAGTGTTGCTTTCAATTTGGATTCTTTTCTTCGCTTTTGTCCCTTAATAGACCTGCAACATGCTCTCTTCAGATGTTCATAGGTAGGATATGGCCAGCTAGATAATTTCAGTTATCGCATGTTCTCAGTTGGAAGACAACTGAAAATTAGCCGAAGCTTTCAGGTAACTCCTGTGCCTGCTTAGAATTGTGTAAAACTGAGTTTTAATTGAAGTTAGAAACCTGTACCCCAGCTTTCAATGAGGTGCTGTCCAGGTACTCTAAAACACGTTCCTCCTTCTCAAACAGTTTGTCAAGTTTTAGATTGGCAACCAAGCCCGGTAACAGCTGGACGTGTTTTTCTCTTCATACAATTTCAAACAGTTGTCCTCCTAAAAGGTGGGGTAGAAGACTTCTCTGTCACACCTCCTACGTGTTTCTCCAACCATGGAAACCGACCTCGGGCTGAAAGCGGAGGGCTTGTGCCGGGGCGGTGAGGGCTCTGCTCTCAGCTGTGCCACAGCCTTTGTGCCTGGCCTCCGCAGGTCACTTACCTCTCTCTGCTTTCCTTCCACCATCACATCGTACACTGCTACCTTGTGAAAGGTTTCCTTGTTGATGTTTGTTGAGCACACAGGCGTTTCAGGTGGAAGACGACAGAAATATAAACTACCATTCCTAAATGTTCTTTTCTGCCTGCAATGCATTGAGAAATCATGTGCAAGAAGGCAGTTTGCATTTTACCTAACGAGATACTAGCACTAGTTTTGATTTTCATCGAGTTGACATGTGCTTCGGGATCTGAGATTTCAGTCCAGTGTGTTATGGTTGTGGATTGAAATCCTGGTCTCAACGTCCAAAACAGTTGCTGGAGTCACAAGCAATATTTGTTTTGCACGAATTATTATTGAGGAAAACTAAACAGCAATAAAAGCATTCCAGAATGGAAAAAAACTTTCTAGTAAAAATCACGTTCATACGAGTGACCTATCTGAAAATTATGGAGCCTCACAAAGCACCGTGTATTTGTGTCATAGAAAATAGTACAGTTGCCTTTCAATAAATAGTATTTATATTTTTTTTAAAATAAAACACAGCAATAGCATTTTGTCAGGTTATTAAATAATACAGAAGACTTTTTCTAGTTCAGTGCAGTTAGTTCATGTTTCCAAGTCATGGTTGTGTTTAGCGCTTCTTAAAAAAAAAATAATTCAAGCTTTCAGAATTGCCTGTTCCAAGCTCTTGGTACTCTTTTGCAGCCTGTGTTAGATCTAACTGTTTTCTAAGCCAGAAGTAAACCGCCTGAAGGGATCCTCAGTCTTTTCCTGATGACAAGTGATAGTAAGCTAAAGCAGAGGGTCTATTTAAGGCCCTTAATGATGAGAAACCAGTTATACGATGGGGAAGAATTTTACCCTTGATATACATGTACAATATTTTTTCCCCTACAGAATTACCAGATTCTGTCATGGATTGTATACAAAAGTTTTTCTTTTAAAGGTTGTGAGCCGAGGTTTAAAAATTACTTGTAATTCTGGAAACGTCATTGTTGGAGAACCAAACTTGAGACCTTGCCGATACCCTTTCCAAAGGTTTCAAAGCATTCAGCTCTGCCCAGGTTGGGAGACAAAAGTCCAAACTTGTCACCTTTCAGCCTTTGATTTACTTTAATTTTTAAAAGAAAATGCTATAAATATATACGTGTCTGTTAATACGGAGTGATGTCTTCTATATTTATTAGTTTCCCATAGTAAAAAATTGTTTGCACATATTTCTGTATGGGAAATGTGGGGAACGTTATGCAAATAAGAAATGTGTTTCATCTTTCAAGCTACAAGTAGATTATGGCTTTTAAAAATTTGCCGATTTTCTCTGTAAATTAATCTTCTACTATCTTTTGTTGGTGTCTTTCAAGTTCTATTGGCTTCTAGCTAGAAAGCTAATGATAGCGCATCAGAATTGCACTCTTCTAAAAGAACAAAAGCAGGGTACCCATCTGTAATAATAGTGTAATGACACCAAATCTGTGCATGTATGGTTTAGTATTATTTATCTAAATGCTCATTCATTGGCACGTAGACAGTTTCTTCGATGCTTTATCTTCATACTGTGTTTTGCAACACCAGTCTGGCATCATTAGCCATCCACCCGGCAAGCATTTTAAAGGTTTTTCCACCCAGCCCTAAAATTGCACCTTCCTCGGTGAACATAAAATCAAGTACACCTGTAATAACAAAGCAGTGGAATAGTACGCATCTCTTCCTGGATGTTTAACTGCACTGCAGTAGAGCTGTGGTGGTTTGCCTTCACAGACTCAGTAAAATTAAAGGTCGTGTCCGAATGTTACGTCTTCCTGTTTAAAACGAATAGCTTGTAAATGTTTATCTCAGCTAGAAGTGAGAATGTGGTCTACGTTTGTGCTCTCCAATTCCCATTTTGAGAAACTGTGCAGAAAAACAGCTGCATATCCTTTCATGTCCTTCTGCTGCTGTTAAACATTTACATCTTTGATTTTAGTTCTTTGCCAGGTTTCCCCTCCTTGCATTTGGATTTCTGGTTGAAGCTTGCAGTAGTGCCGTCTAGATTTATAGTGGGTTACATTGTTTTCTGCAGAAAAGAGCGAGAGAAAGAAATAAATCCAGCGCAGAAGTACTGAGAATTCACGTACAGCGTCATACAGTATATAGTTTCTTTGTGTTCTGCCAATATGTATTTCAGTTTAAAATGTCTTGAGGCTGGTTAGGACTATTTCTATAGAGAGACGACCAAAATATACAGTATATTGGCTTCCATTTTGCTGGTTTTGGACAGTAAGGGCTGCTTTCCATTTCCTACAATGTTCCAATATAACTAAATCACATAGACTCTGTAATGGAGGTTTCTGAGACCTGGGGCTTCTGTAAAATGTAAAAGAGCAAAGTAGTATTTATACAGTATAATATTTTGATTCGCTAATGAGCTGTGAGGTGGGTGTTATCAGGAACTACTGTGCAGCAAGAAAGGTTCCTAAAACATGCATCAACTTACTCCATCTCCGAATCATTGCGGATAACAGAGTGTTTAGTTTCTAATTGGGCTTGTGTTGTGCTAATTCTCACGAGTAGTGTAAGTGATTGACATTCTGCATTTTAGTGGCAAGTACCAGAGCAGCTGACTTCAGCTCCAGGGTGAAGCCAGCGTACAGCTGCTGAGAAAAGCAAGCCGTTCGGAGAAACTGATTTGCAAGATTAACACACGCTGATTGGTGTGGCCTTGTTTTGAGGGGGAAGGAGGAAATAAGGCGCATAGTCTATTAGACTAATGATATCCTAGTCCTAAAAGGATTAAGAAAGAAATGTTTAACTGAAAAAAAAAAAAAAAAGAATCCTGTGAGTAATAGTTCACAAATTATTTATTTACTTTGGATAGTCTTTTGCACTATTTCTTAGGAGAGGACGAACCTTCTACTACCATGCCTCGGTCCCCTGCATTTAAAGTAGAGATGGTTTGTCCTACGTCCTGTTTTCTGTACATGTGAGTAATAACTGTAACCTTCAAGGCAAAATCTTCTGAACTGTTTCTTGATGGAACATGCCAGAGCAGCACAGGCGTTTTATGTGGCGAAAATTATTTCTGAGTAATTTTTGCTAGCACATTTTCTTTGTGGCCATCTGAAGTCAGTATTTTTGTTAGTGCAGTTCCACTGTGGAAATAAAAATAGCAATACGGTTTTGATACAGGCAGTCTCATTGAACTCGATTTGGTTATTGTAAGGTACATCTTCTAACTTGAACTCTCCAGTCAGGTCCGAATCCCTTCGGTCAGATTCTAAATGTTAAGTTCCGCTTTTTCAAATCGTCATCATAATTGCATTCAGCACTAATAAAGACTGTGCCTGTGGCTCTTGGATGTTATTCATGTAGCATTTGAGTTTTTCACAGCCTTTAAAGCCTTACTCATTTCAGCCATTGGAAGTACTTGTGAGGTAAGAGCAGCCCTATTATGCTGTTTTATGGGCTGGAGACAAATGGCTACGGTTAGGTCCCTTGTACGCGTTACAATTACAGGCTAGGGGCTGGCTAAAGGGTGGCGTTTTCTCAGGATGATCAAGCTGTGGCTTGCTGCAAATCCCATCTGCCCTCTCTGCATGCAGCATTACAGGTCCTTCCTGGAACAAGCTCCTTGGGTGATTTATCTGCATGAGGTTGCCGGTACAGGATCCCCGGCAAGGCAGATGGGACGCGTGATGGCAGACTTGGAGCGGTTGCATTTGGCAAAGAACAGATCTATGGAGTATGATAGTCATGTTATGGGTCAGAATTTGTATTTAAATAGCATTCCTTGTGGATTTCATCGCCCAGTCTAGTATAAATATCAGTGGTACCGTGCAGCTGTTGGATTTTCAGAATTGCTAGGTGTGCACTAGAGGCTGCAAAGGGTGTGTTTGTACAAATCACGAAACAAATACAGGTATTCGCCTGCCAGTAATACTTTTTTTTGCAGGCTGTGTAAATAAAGGTCTGATTTTGCTTTGTCAGTTGATGTTGGAGTGAATTAAGTTAGACTTGAAAGCCTCAACGATATCCCAGGTAATGAAAGTTAATCCTGAAGTAAGAATGATAAAATTCGTCATCTACTTGAGAAAGGAAGATGTAGTATAAACCAAACCTCCCATTTACTTCTGGCCCTGTTTCTTTTTTGTCTGTCTCAGAAAACGCAAGAAGAGGGCTCTGGACCCTGTGAGAGCACTTGAAAAACAAAAATCACGTGGCATAACCACTCACTATGGTCAACATGTTTTAACTATATGAAATTGCAAACTGCTCACGCTTTATTCTACTGATATTCTATCTTCCGCCGCTTTCTTTGAAGATGAAACTTGTCTTGGACTTCACTGGCAGTGGAATCAGGCTTTCTACAGATCCATGTTGTAGGTTAGGTCATTTGCTTATATTTCAGTTACGGTGTTTTTTCCAGTTTCTCTTCCACTGCTGTTCTGTTAAAGTAGTGCAGCTGGCTGGAGGGCTGTAGGCATTGAAAGGGCCGGGGCATTAAAAATAGAAGCTTTGGGTCCTTTTTCATAGTCAAACAAATTTTTATATCCCAAGTGCAGTATTTTATGCTGCCCAAGGAAAAGGATATTGTTTGCTGCACTTTAAAATAACACAAAAGCCGTTCCAACTCTCCTTGAAGCCAGTGGCAAAATTCCACTTGCGTTCAATGGGAATTTGCAAAAGACCCATGATGCAATTTCTGTCAGAGTAGAAGAAAGCTGTGAGTCCATAGTAGCATGCAAATGTAAACTGCATTCGTTCCCTTTGGCTTTTAGTATAACTCAGTCTTTGATTATTTTCTTCAGAGAATATGGAGGTGGTTGGTCGCAGGAAATAGCTGTAACAGGGATTGCTGAAACGGCCCTGTTCCTCCAGACAGTTGAAGGGATGGCCTGTAAAACAAGAGTTTTCTGTCAGCAGAGAACTAGTCTAATGACTGCATAGGCCATCGCAGTCAGGACTTGCTGTCAAAGCATCTGCCCTGCCTGTTCAGCAAAACACTGACGCAGAAGGGGAGCAACTGTGAACATTAGCAAGAAGCAATTGTATCGTGTCTGTTCTGGTTACCACCATGTCTTAAAATAGAAGGGCGAGGAAACTTAAATTTTACAGACAGAGATACATGATCCCTATCAACTTGGTGCCGTATCATTTCCACATTTCAGAGAGAAACCGTTCTGGTTTTGGCGGAAGAGTTACTCAGGCACTTTTATATCATCCAGAGACAGACATGAAATGTGACTGCATTTCCTACCTGCTAGTATTTTGGGGGTTTTTGAGTTCGTGTTACAGCATGGGGAAGGACCACCTTCTTGTCCTGGATGTTTCCTTCACTTTGGAAGATGAAGTGTCAGCTACTGTTTGAATGTGTAGTAATCACGAATCAATCTCCAAATCTAAATATTTGCATTAATGAACTAGAGTATCCTGAATAAGTCTCGTGCAAAGTGGAGATTGAAATGTAAGAACTTCAAGACGTCTCTCTCTAAAGTGAGTTTTCGCTTGGGCTTCCCTGCCACAGGATAGCAGGAATTTGGCTGCCCCAGAGTCTGTCCTTTGAGCACCTACTGCTCACAGTGCCTGAGCAGCCGTGTGAAGGGAACCCAACACTGAACCTTCAGCACTGCCGTGGCTTGTATGAAGGAAGAAGTGTGTAGATAAGTGTACCTTCCAGATACCTACATCAGCAGCATGGCAGGAAAAAAGAAATTTCTCATGTTCTCTCTACGTGAACTTGTCCTTAAAATTCTTCAGAACAATGAGGCTTCTCTGCAGCTGTGAAGAGCCCTGGGGCCTTGTCAGGCATTCTTGCACTTCTCAGCTTACTCTGTTGCACCTTGATAAAGATAAAACTAATTATTAGATCCTCAGCTTTAGACTCCCTGCAGTTACTCAGTGCACAGAGTCTTCTTTATCTATCCTTTTCCACTTTAGCCTTACAGCTTACTTCAGTGAGATTATATACTTGCTGCTAATGGCAGAATTTGGCTACCGGGAAAGGACATGGTTTTGAACTCCATGGGATGTTACTGATGTGTAAATCTTCTGATCTCTTCCAAATAGTGGCCACTCCATCACTTTTCACAGTATACCTTGCCTTAAGATCGGAAAATAGTTGGTGATTTTGGGTTGTCAGCTTCAGGAATCTTCAAAGGCACCCAAAATCTTCAGAAATTGCTGTTAGGGAAAATTGCATCTTCTAAAATCGCATTGCCCCAAGTTTTGAAAATTTCAGGCTTGCATCAATATACATGAGAGATCCAAGCTCAGCGATATTTAATGAAGGAGTGCCTTTATGGAAGGTACTTTACGTACACAGTAGATATGTTTTAGAACCCATTTGAAATGTACATGTAGATTCTGATGTTACCAGAAAGGCAAAACTTAACAAACTGAAGCATTTGAAACTGGGAACTAACGTGTCAGTCTTCTGCTACTGGAACTGGATTTGACTTAGACCTATATGCTGCTGTGTGTCCTTTGACCACGTAACACATCAGTCTACCACGTGCTGTCATCAGTATCTAATGATAAGGAGATGTAAAGACACGAAGAAGCAGGAGGTAGGGGAGACTGGGACTTGTGACTGTTATGGGCCCACGATAGCGTCTGGTTGGTAGAGCTGCTTGTCTGTGGTGATCACCAACTTTCATACAGCTGTAAGTATTGTACACAACTACTAACTGTAATTTAGAATATGTATTTTTAAACGTGCAGTCACTTGCAGTAGATAGGAGAGAGTAAGGAGTGTTAAAACTCAGATCATACCGATTGTTATTTTTTAAGATAAATGTGAACCTTAAATTGAGACAGCAGGTTAGCAATAACAGCCCATGTAGGTAAATGGACACAAGCAGTCTAGAAGCGGTTATGATACGCGTGTGATGACTGGACTAGCCAGGCAACCTCCAGTGAGAGAGTGTTTCAGTCCTACATCAGGTATGTCTGCTGTGTACTCTGTACCACGGGCTAGCAGGTTTTGGAAGAAGCAGTGGGAAAGAGAATGCATTTTATTTGATGTTCAAAATTTTGTTTTGAGGAGGCCATATCCAAGTTTCTTCAGCCAGGGAAAGGCTCACAGTGGCCTGAGGTCTAAGGATGTTAGAGGGGAAGACAGGTTTTGGTTTAGGTTTTTGAAAGATGAGGGTAGTCAAGGAAAATACAGAAGAAGGAGAACTGAGGTGTACTGTGGACATTCTGTAACATTTTCATTCTCATCCAGAGCTGTGTGAAATTGCAATATTTGTGTGTCTGTGTGTGTTGATTTATCTCCATGTTAATGTCATTTAACTGACTCTTTCACAAAAATACAACAAACATTTTCTTACTTATTTTTCACAGAGATTTTTACACATGCAGTGACCAAATTCTCTGCTTATATGAAGTGGCACAGCATCACTCTACTCAATGCAAGCTTATGCCAGTTTATGTGACAGATGATTTGGCGTCGCTATACAACGAATGGTTTGTTTCTCATTCTCTCAATTCCTGAGCAACCAGTAGAGGGAAAGTTTTCATTAGGTTTTGAGTGTAGTTTTGCTATAATGAGTATACTCTGGGTGAGTAGTCCCAAGCCAGTGAGGTGTCTGCAGATCATAATCGAGATGTTGTACTCGAGCTAATATGCTTTTCCGGTTCAACTGAAGAAAGGGAGAAGGAAAGGGGTTGGCAAAAAAGACACTAAATCCAGCAAAGTGTCGAGCATTGCCAATAGTCATGAGCGCAGCTCAGTTCAAAAAGTTCTAAACCACTGCTTAAAGGAACAGTGCAAATATTTTCCATCCTTTTCTGTGAAATGACACGGTTTGTTTACTGTTTCTTGTTTATCTGCTCTGCATGATATGTCACATTTATCAGTAAAACAGACTGTAAGGGGTAACAGTACTTAAATGTTTATTTTATGATGTTTTGGCTTTTGCTGTGTTTATTCTGCATTTTCTGACTAAAATCATACTCAGATAGCTTTTTCTTCTGCTGTTACAGTGTATCTGTCTCAGGCCGCCCCTAAAACATGAAGTAGTAATCTGGCAAAATGAACTCAAGACGCACAAAGAGAAGACATTGGAGACTAATCTGCAAGGTGTTCCGGTATTTGCGCTTTTGTTATTCATACCAGTAATTGGTGCGCGATGTGGGGTACTCTGCAGTTTGTGCACTTGAAGGAGAATGTTCTTGTTAACTCACGCAAGGTGGTGATAAACCAACATAAAATAAATGGAAAAGTCACAAGAAGGATTAAAGCTGTTTAGTCAGAACGCCACCACACAACTTAAAGATGAAGTTAGGGTTGAAAAGGTAGCACATCAGAGTTGCAGTTCAAAGTTCAACACACACTGATGCTTCTGGATATTCCATCCCATCTGTTAGCCATGTCAGATTTTACCATCTGTTAGTACCCAGAGCATTGATGGCCATCTGAGGGACGGTGGAGAGGGCAGATTCTGATGTTCAGTGGAGCAAAGTGAACGGGCTCTCCTCTGCTGATGGGCTAACGCACTATGAAACTACCGCAAGAATTAGATCCTGGGAACTGTGTAAGCCCTGGGTTCGGCCTACAGTGAGGGTGAAATTCATTTTGGTTCCCAGAGGTGACAGAACGTCCAGTGTACCTCTTGCCAGGCCTCAAGTGTTTTAGTGAGATTTAAATAGTGTATATGTTGTATATACAGTTGAACGGAAATAAGGCATTTGCAGTTCTTCCCAGTGCAGAAGTTGGACTTTGCAGTTGGATAGCAAGGGCAATCTAGAGAAAGGTTGTAAATTTCTGGATTATAGGAAAATAGATTTTTGTTTTACAAGTTCATACAGGGAAAAGTAGTACAGCTCTGTTTAGTCTGTGTTTTGTGTCTCTGAAGCAAGGAGAACAATTGTGTGATGGCTTTTCAGAGCTCACAGCAGGTGATGACAGAGGTGCTATAGATGTGCAAACCAATAACTTGATAGCAACAAGTAATTACATACATTTTTGTATTATGATAGTAATGTAGAGATACTGACTGTACACAGCTGGGTCCCTTTATAGCTGATCAATTCAGTGAAGCAAATGAGATTGCTAACAGGCATAAAGGTAAGAGTTGCGTTTGCAGAATGCATCAATACAAAGTGCGTTCAGAGAAAACATTTTACTTGTATAGTCATTACAGTCTTGTATTATCTCGTTACAATCATTAAATTGTTATAATTAACGTTGCAAATTATTGGTCATAATTAAATATTTTAAACAAAAGCAGAGGTACCCCCTAAGGATATGTATTTAATGGTTATGTCACTAATACGTGAAAAATCACTCTTGTTAAATGTTATACCATATGTGACTGTCTGAAAAGCAGATATGAGTAAACAGCACGGTCACTCAATATTTTTTAGTTCCTGAACCACACACTGTATCAGCTTCCAGATATTTATTCAAGTTCGTATTTTATTATGTGTGCATTCCCGTGGTTTTGGCAGTGTGTTCGTAGACAGTATTGATGTACTTTTTCAGATTTTGCTACCAAACTTCTTCAACTTTGTGCAGTTTGCTTCATCTGAGTGAGCCTCACATAACTCATACACAAAATCGATATTAAATCCCAGAGCACCAGGTTTTTCTACCCATAATACAGATGCAGTACATGGGACCGGTGAATAATGGTGTAGCATTAGTAGTACTTTTCGTTTCACTGTTTTGTCTTCACTGGCTGTTTTTTTTGTAACATTGGTCCTCCAATGCAAGCAGTTGCTAGCAGCAGCACTGCAAAATGTAAAGTCAGTGGTGAACACTCTTGGTTTTCTTCCAAGTGTTTTTGAACCTTGAGTCAGATCATCGGCCTTCAGAAATGTCCTCAGTCTCTCTTTGGAGTTACAGTTTTCAGTGTAGGAACAGGAAACTGCTGTCAGAATCTCATAATGTAGATTTAGGAAAGGTTTCTTTTCAGCTTTGAAGAGTGATACTGTTTTCCTATAAGAAGATTAATTGCATCCAAATCATTTTAATTTTAAGCCTTTTGAAAGTAGGTACGCTTGAGATTAAAAAGTGTTTAACTACTAGTTATGCAGTTCCTTCAGAAGAGTTAACACTCTTAAGATAAGGAGAAATGAGCCTTATAAAAATTTTATTGACAATAGATAGGAGGAATAGCACCTGGGAACATTCTATAACCTGAAGTTAAGCACTAATTCTATACCCAAAGGTGGTGGTGAAATCAAACATCCAATATTTTAGATATGAATTACTGACCTTACTTAATGTTCTAAAAACTCATAGTTATGGGGAAAATAGGCTTAACTTTGAATTTCAGGTTGCGATCGTTCCAGTACTTCTAATTCCCTCAAACTAAGAAAAATCTAAAAGTCAGATTTCCTTCTTAGAAATTTCAAACTATATATAATTTGAATAAGTAACAAGCTACTTTAGGAAGGAGGTTTTTTTTCCTTCTTTGGGGCGAAATTACACTTAATACTGGTTGCAAAACTTTTATATTCCTGCCACTACCCCGATACACTATTTTCTAAATAAATTACAATTATAATATAGCAAAGCTACTTACAAGTGTTGCTATATCGAGAGATGCAGATTTTAATTCATTTTGGTTTTCACAGAAGGAGTACTTCTATTTCACAAATTTTGGGACCTGAAAAGCTTGAAATCAGTGTATTGTCACAGTCAGTGTTTCTGGAAGATTATGGCATTTTAAAAGGAACTTTTCCTAAGTGGAAAACTTTGTGAAACTCTCAGAGCCCAAGGCTTTCTCATTCCAAAACACTCCGCGTTGAGTATAGGAGGAATTAGTATCGAAATCCTAATAAAGGATGTGATACAGGATTATTCCAGTTAATTGTGTTAACCACTTATTTCGCTCCTGTTTGCTGCATCTTGTAACTGAGGCAATGGTTTCAGAAAGTAAGTGCAGGAGTATCAGTAACTTTTTTTGAACATTGATTCTGCGTTGAGTGCTGACAGTGATGTCTGGGTGCCGTTCAGTCGATGGTGATGTTTGGATGCCTGTTTCAAAATGACAGCTTTGCACCTATTATGCAGCCCAGCTGTGAGCAGCTCCTGCTGCAAAATGAAGACTAGGTAGCAGGGGTTAGTTGAATGTCAGCTGTAAAATCTAAATGCGATGAAGACACTGGGGAGGAAGAAAATAAAAAATTAAGACATAATGATAATTTAGTTGACAGCCTTCACGTTGGAAGTTTCTGAACTTGTGGTCTGAAAGTTTGCTTTCCTAGATAATGTTAAAAATCCTGAATTGATTTTTTTTTCCCTTTTTTTTTTTTTTCTGGAGGCAGGCTGTTCATTGGACCTAAGTACTATATATTGAACACTAATGTGGGGAGGGAAGAGGGTTTGGATGTGAATTAAGACTGAGTTAAAATGACTCATAACTGACAACAAAACACCCAAGAAGAGACGTGAGACGGGATAAGATTAAATGAGACAAGCCATGAAAGAAGGGGCAGATTTATGAGTTATCGGCCTACAGATGGAATGTGAAGATATATGAGTGGAGAATGAGATCATGATGGAGAAGTACTCTAGGGGAAAAGGAGGGGGTTCACAGGACAGATCCCAGTAGCCTCTTGCGGGTAGTGGGAGGATTGATTTAAGCCGCAGGAAAATTGGTATTAAAAATGATGCAAAGATGGGTTAGATTCCAAACCTCAGAGGGGCTTGATTTTCTCTCACTACACTTCAAAAAAAACAAAGAAATGACAATTAGGATGACCCTGCACCTCCAACAGTACATGGAGACCATAGACCTTGATGGTAATCCCACCTAGCTAAAATCGCACAAGCACACTTTCAATTTTGGTAATGCAAGGCAATTTTCAGCATTACAAGGAAACTGCTGCATTGCTTAGAATAAAGACAGGAAGCAGAATTCTTGCCTTCAATCTAAACAATGCAGTAGTTTTCTTAAAACGTTAAAATTTGCCTTTCATTCCTGAAACTGAAAGCATGTTTCCAGGTAACTACGTCCTTTGTGCTACACTGCAGCCAAAGCATTTCTTGTGGATTATAAGTGGTGGAATTGATTGCCAAGTCTCTTTGAATGAAATTTCAGTTGGCACAATTATAATCCATTTCAGGATTCAGTATCTTAAAATTTCCACCTAAAAGATGAAAATAAATACTTGGCTGCTCACGAAGTATTAAATGGCACATGCAGATCTGTGAAGTTTCTGTGTTACTTTAGTCCCGTCCCCCGCCCCTTTTCTAATTTTGTTCTCTTATCCTGTAAAGAGTGATTAGGAGGATCTGTTCAGAGAAGTGCACAGAAGTCTGGTATTTAGCTGAATCTGCAGAATCAGTTGGCTGTCTCATGAGAAAAACTCTTCTGGTGGAATTTCTTCTTACATCTGATTCTGATAGGAATAGGTAAGAATTGGAAAGAGGCAAAAGAGTGTTTCTTCCAGATTCTGTCATTTTTGCTCCGTGTCTTAGCTGATAATAGTAGGGGACATCTGTTCTGCTGGTCGGATTGAATTAAAAGTCATTCAGCTTGGTATCTGATGTGTAGAACTTGAGGTAAGCAATAAAGCAGTTTTGATTTTTTTGAATGTCATTAACTTTTTTTTTTTAATTTTAATTTTGAATATGAACGTGAACCACATTAAAAATTCATGAAACCTCTATTATTCTAAAACTGTATCTGGAGCTACTTAGTTTTGGGTGGAACTGAAAAAAATTGATATTTTTTTTCTGTAACACAGGAAAATTAAAAAATGCTGAAACAGTTTTGCTCAATTTGAGCCAGTAGGCTGAAACAGGGTTTAATGAAGCCTCAGTCTGTCATGTCTTACATTTTGATTAACTATTGCTGATCATTCACTCAAAAGCAGTTTGGAGGGAGTAGGAGTTCCCGTTAGGAAGGGCTGGAACATCTGAGCCTAAGAGTGAGCATGTGAGCTTAGTCCCAGGACTCATCCAGCAGAGAGAGGGCGGATTGTCCAGCTGCTCAAACTGTCACCTGTCCTCAGCACTGGCCAAAACCAAATGCCTAAGGAGGTCTGTAAGAAGAAGGAAATTGTATATCATATTTCGGCCGAGTAACCCCTTGGTGTTCAGCCATCCCAGAGATGCAAGCAGCCAGGCATAGTTTCTCTCTATTTGATTTTCTATCTAATAACCCGCAGGGGATTTTTATTCTGTAAACCTGTGCAATCTCCTTCTGAGCCCTGCAAACTCTGAGCATCCACGTTACTCTGTAGCAAGGAGTCCCGCAGGTTAACACGTATGTTATGAAGAGCCACCCTTACTGTTTGTTTTGAAATTACCTCCTGCTAGTTCGAGATGGAAGGATGCTTTATGGAATCTGACAGCAAAGCTGGTAAAGGATTATCGAGATTATATTTTTGAAATGTGATTCATTTTTAGAAGTTAGATTAGTGTGGTAGATAGAACACAGTTAAGTAATCCTGAACAGGGTAACCTTGTAAATGAAATAACCACTAACCGAAAAGGTCTGTACTTCAAGAAAAATTATGTCTTAGCAGCCATATCAGTTATAGGTACGGGCATATTTGGTAACAGCAGAAAAAGTCATGATAGGTTCCAGTTAAAAGAAGATTTAAGCATATGTTTAACTCCAGTGCCATGTTTCAGCCTAAGTATATGCTAGGGTACTTTACTGGGTCTGGGTGTTATTCTTGAGGTACCCCTCTGTTTCTAAAATTTAATGCTTCTGGAACACGTTTTGTTGGGTTTTTTTAAAAAATATTTGTTTGATAAACACCATATGCTTTTGACTTTGCTGTCATTTGACGCGTGTTGGATATCCTTCATTTTGTATAGAGCATTGATCCTAATTGGGATCCCATTGAGATCAATGCGTTCAGTGATTTGCAGCTTTCCAGTGGTAATGGTAGATAGAAGTGGGAAGAGGAGAGAAAAGGCACGTGAGGAACCCTGCCATTTAAAGACAGGAAGAACAGAAGCCATCAGTCTGCTACATATTGAGACATAAGATCTCCTTAGAATGGGCTAATAAATGCTTAAGTACTACGTAAATAGACAAAGGAGACCAGAAAGACTCTAAGAGTTAAATTGTCGAATTTTCCACCTTCTAAGAGTTTGATGGTACCTTTTCTTTCCTGATAGAACAAGTGTTTTATAAACACACCTGTGGTTAGTGAATTAGTCCCAAGGTGTGCTTAAGGTTAGACTGTTCTTAAACTCTTTTGGTCATAACAGTGGAACACGTATAAAGTACTACAGGTCCCGTTGTAGCCCCTGCCCATCACCGAGCCCTCGGGTTATGGGATGAAAAGAGTGAGTAGATTTATCTGTCCTTCAGAATGGGCGTAGCGCAGAGTTGGAAATGAGCAAGTTGTAACTGCCTTGAGCTGCTCTTTGTCCTCACACACAGTTGCCCTTTAGTAGCATCTTCTGTTAAATTAAAAGAAGAGCTCTTTGCTGTGTTTGTAAAACACATTAAGAGCTTCAAGTGGAAAGCAATGGAAAGAGCAAAGTATTAAAATTACTATTTACTCACCAAGTTTTGCAGACTGCTAAGATTACTCCTGCAAAACCAAATGACCAGCCGAACAAACATACAAAATCATGATATCGAGAGACTGACTTTAACTAAATTACTATAAAGTCTTGCTGCCTGTGGGACCTGCCTTACTAGATTTCATTTTGAGAAGGTTTCTTAATGCAAACAGACGTTGCGTGTTTTAGTCCACTGGAACTGAGCTGTCTTAAATGTTAAATCTTCTTTTTGGCAAATTATTATAGTAAATATAATGTATTACATTACATTACGTAAGAGTGGTATTCTTAAGTGAGTCTTATAGTAGAGTTACCGGTTAAAATCCAAGACAAGCTGTGTATAGTACATTTTTTGATCATGTATATCCTAAATTCCTTTTATGCAAAGAGAAAGCTTGGGAGAAAACAGATAAGGTTTTTTTAATGTTTTCATATGACATACTGGGGCACTGAAAGATTAGGGCCAGAATGTCAAAAGTTGCGAAGTCTAATTTAGACAGCAGAACAAAAGGCTGAACTTCCAAAAATGCTGACTTCTATTGGCCCTGAGCTGTTCCAGATACCTGATTATACGAACTGAAGCAGGAACTCGTCGATGCTGAGCTCACTTGAAAATCTGACATCAGTGGTGAGCTTTTAGCACTGGAAAATAGAGAAGCTGATTTGCAAATTTGCTTCAGTGCGGGAAATAAACCTGGATGCTCAAGCTTAATCCAGTGTTTTAAACAAAACAAGGTTCTGGGGTTTGGTAGGTTTTTTTTTAAGAGGCATACGGTAAAGGGGAAGGAAACACAAAGAATAAAAACCCATCATAACAATGGAGAGGCATAAAGACAACAGGAGAGGAGGTGTAAGAAAATGCCACGGACAATACGTTGCTGGCAGTGAAAGATGGAACCCATCAAAAGGAATGTCAAAAGTAGCTTGAGATGCCAGAAGAGGTAAAAAATGGGAATTATTATTCCCACAATGCGTTCCTCTTGAGCAGAAATCAGAAGGCAACTGAGGATCGGTACATTCAGAAAATGGTGCTGCCCATCAAGACATCATAAAAGGACACCATAAACCCCACCATGATGGGATTGGTGTGGGCCGGCAATGATCAACTTTGTTGCATTAGGAAGATCACTAATAGCTGTATTTTTCGGATAAGTTAGGAAATCAGGTTATTTCTAAATTGAACTGCATGAATACTGTTCATAATCAAAATAAATGCAGCCTAAGCAAAAAAATCTCAAATATAAACTTCTAAAATCAGTGACTTTATGCATCTTCCACAGGGCGTATGTGTCAAGTGTGTACTCAAGGTTTGTACTGATACAATATAAGTATCCTAACACAGAATACTTAAGTAATTCTGTCTCTTCGTTTTCTTTCTTGAAGCTGTTTGCTGCATTTCAGACAGGTTAAAATGGAGTGTTTTCCTGACTCTTGGGACTGACATTCAGCTTTCCTATTATGTCTTATTAAAGGCTCTGTCAAGTTTGAAAATCCGTAATGTTAAAATAAAAACAGCGTCTAGAGAGAGTGGCACAATATGCTTCAGTTTTCCAGCCTGTTAATAAGCGAAGAGTGGGAGGGAAGGCAGGGTTCACTACAGGACTGAGGGCTACTTTAGTCTCTCCTTTAACTGAAAAGGGGAAAAAGGTGTTTATGTTTTAGAGAACAGCCTGTATACATGTGTACTCAAAATACTGATTGATTTGCTGATATTATTGACAGACATGGCATGCATTTTAAGTCCTTGAACAACAATTTGCGGTAATTCTGTTTTCCTTTGTGGGGATAATTAAGCCACACAACAGCTGTCTGGCAAACATTAGCAGTCTACTACCTGGTCCCAGGAGAGCAGAGGCAAGGCAGGAGTGATTTGACCAAGTGACTGCAGTTACCGGATGGCAGAACTGTGGTGAGAATCAAATCTTACCAACCCCTTTATCATAAAGGGATATATGTTATGGCCGAGGGGGGTGGACTTATAGTGGTTATACTCACGACTTGTACAGTGTGCTATGCAAATGCAGAAGAGAAAATAATTTTATGTGTAGGGAAAAAAGATACAGCTGTGCTAAACACTCTACAAACACACAATACGAGGAATCCTCATCTCAGCACTGCTCAGTCTTACTATCTAAAGGAGATGAGTCTCCTGTAAATTTCTTTTAAACCATAAACCAATGTAAGCTCTGTCTCAACTGAGCAAGATTTCAGCATGTATCTTGATTTTCTTCTTGAATCAAGACCATATCTTAGTTAAAGAGGATACCTTTCAATTACAGGTGTACTTTAATGCCATTTTTCAAAATGTGATGTACATTGCATTATTTTCATAGAATCACAGAATTGTTTAGAAGTACAAGCTTCCTAAAACCTCATATGGTTTGTACAATATCCTCCTTCTCTATAAATAAATAATAGATGACCTTTGTACTCTAGAAGCCTAGTAAAGACCCTGGCAGGACATCACACAACCTCTTAATATAACTTCCCGGCTATTTGTGGAACTCTGCCTCCGTGTCACTGAGAAACAGAGTTGGAGGTGACAGTTCAGATTTTGCATCCTCCTTCCGGAGGCCATTTCAGTCATGCAGCCAGTTATGTCTCTTACTGTGCATTTATAGCTTAAGGAATCATTTGCAGTTGAAAATAGTCCTGGGCACGGCGAAGATGGACATAGAGTGCAGGCAAAGGTACAGCTCTCTTACTGCTTTAAGGTACTGAAATTAAATGTATGTTTACTAGGTTACTGTTTCAGTGAAAATGATAAAAATAATAAATGTGATTATGTACAGTTCAATAAAAGTGCAGTTTAGAATGTTAAAATATTTATGTGAATTCTAGAATACCATCCTAAGTAGGTGTTATGTTAAAATTGCATATTAAAGCAAAATACTTAATGTCAGTTACTTCATTTCAATTACTGAAAATATTTTTCACTTATTTTTCGGTTTGCTGATTTTTCTCTGCTTGTATAAATAAACTTACAAGTTTAATGAATTTAAACTTACAACCTTCAATACTTAAACTTGATTCTGCTTTGATAATTAAAATGAAAAAAATAAAATAAAAATGTGTAAAATGCAGGCATGCCATTTTCACATAGCCATACTGTTTTCAGATGTTCATCCATGTTGCATTGTCCTGGATGAGTGTATTAATATTGGAAGAAAATATGCATCCAACTATGGGAAGGCTTTCTTAAGTCTTTTTCTTGAGTGTCAGGGCTCAAGTAAGCTGTTCAGCCTGGGAGTATGAAGTGAGCAAACCCGAGTGTCCTATCGCACGTGCCAATGGATTAGCTTTGCTGTAAAGGAGTGGTTTTCAGACTTTGTAACTTTGCGACTGCCAAACAAATGCTGAAAGAAGAGTGGGTATCTAGATCCTCTTAAGTCTTCAGAAAGACTGGGTTTCTGTCCAGCATGTATGATCTTGGCTCTCTGAGCCACCTGCTGTAGGGTTCATTTCTGTTGTCCTCCTCGGGCCACCCAGCACAGGCTGCGAGCTGCAGATCTCCCGCCACCCAGCTCTTTAAGCAGAGTGCTGACAATCCGCAGCCTTTGAGAGAAATGGAGGCAAAGAAGATGTGGTTGTCCAGGCTCGGACATACCGACCAGCATGTAGGCCACCACTGCGAGCATTTCTTGGTGATGGAAGAGGAAACTGGATTTGGGCGACAGATGGACTCGTTGCGAGGATGTGTGGTTTTCTCTTAATTAGAGTTCGGTGTTTTTTTGGTGACTGGTCAGTATAGGCTTCTCTGAGATGTGGAGAACCGCTCATGTGCTTAAATTTAGTCATATGCCTAACCTTCTCGGGTCTTTCCCGTATTGCGTTACTGGTGAAAAGTACAAAGGGCATTGAATTTGTCACATGTATTCTACTTTTTCAGGGCAGGAGTACAGTTTAGAAGTAGGCCTGAGCATACGCGTTCTATTTGCGTTGCGCTACTCTGGTCACACTTGCTGAAATAATATTAGTTAGAGTGCATGTGGTAAAGCAGCCACTTAATTCAATGTAGGATTCTGGAAAATACGACAGTATTTCAGGTGAAAGCAACGTATACCACTAGCTAGTAAAAAGCAAAGATGGGGATCTTTTTGTAAACTGAATTTTCCTGTATTTTAGACAGAATTTGTGTTTTTTAATTTGTGTTTACCTGCATTACTGGTACATCATTTAGTTTACATATTTCATCTACATCCTTAGACCTAGGCAAGGGTCTGTTAGTGTCTAATAAGTGTCTACTTTGAGGATATTTTTATCAATGATTAGATAAAGAAAACTGAAATGAAAGACTTCCTCTTAGACTTTGCAGTTCTTCCATTGTTTTGCTGTTGAATTAATGAATACTCAGTGCAAAACTGCAACTGAAAACTTAGATGCTATTGAAAGGGAAACTCAAATATGTTTTATGGATAGTTTGGTTTTCTTCCTTGCTTGTGATTACACAAACACTGTATTTTGGGGAGAGTAAGGTAAAGTTCTAAGGGCAGGTCACTGAACCAGGACAGAGACTTGGTTTAGTCACTGGCTTTCTTGCAAATTGACTTCTCTTGACTTTCCTCCTTCCCTGCTGCTGGAGCTAAAAATGGTTGCAGCATTTTGGAGTCCCAGAGCTTGTGGCCTCAGTTACGTGGGTATATTCTGTGAGAATTAACAGTGCCGATGGAATTCAGAGTTGATAAATGCTAGTATTATTTTACAGTTATATATTAAATGTTACCTGTATTACCCTCTCAGGACAACACACTGCACTTCCAGGGAAGGAACACATAACTTGACGTGAAGAAAATGAGAACATATTTAAATAGAATGTCTCCAGGATAGTCTAGGGAGAGATTAAATGGGAATTCAGCTGAAGTCTTGTAGGTACATGTGCTAGTGAAGAATTAACAGAATGGGAGAGCTAAAAGGGATATGCTTAGCTTGCGGGTTTTTCCCCAGCTGGTAAAATTTGGTATGTAATTTCTAATATGCTGTTGTTTGAATATTGTGCCCTGTTTTGGTTTGCTTTTAGTTTCTTTGAGAAAATAATTCCAAGGCTTCTTTTCTTTTCCTGCTGTTGCTGGACAAGGTTTCTTTCAGCAATGTCTAACTGATTGACTTATGATAGGAGAAAGTGCTGTGAAATACAGCGTATAAATAAACAAAACCAGAAAGGCTTTTTATGTGTTTGTTCCTTGCTAACTTCTTTCTTTGATGATAATCTCAGTGATTATTTATAACTGTATGAAAACAGTGTCTATCTGCACAAATACCGAAAAGACATGCCTGATTTAGTTGTGCGTATGAAGAAAGGGAACTACGTAAAATATTTTTCAACCCTGTTGTTGATTCCTGATTGAAGTCCATTGCACATTGTTATTCTTTTGCTGGTAATGCACAGAGAAAAGAGCAGACTGTCACCAAAGACAATTCCTTAATTCGTATTTCAGAGGATAAAAACATAGAACGTGTGATCTTATTTTATGGATATGTATGTGCATAGATAAATGTGCATCAGTTATAATGGATAGCGATATAGTAAAGCTCTGGATCAGGCAAAGCAGAAAGAAATCCCTAGTGGTATTGCAATACATAGATTGTGCTTACAGTTAGAGAAAACCTGTTTAATCTGTGAAATTAGCACTTGCTGTTTGTAGGCATGCAAAATACGGTGTAAGCGCCGGCACCGCCTTTTGTAGGGGAAGCAAGATGTTGTGGTACTTAGCGTGCTGTAGGACACATATGGCATGTGAAGGAGATAACCAGAACATAGCCGGCTTTGAGAGTTTGCAGCAAAGGCAAGGCATTTTATGTGCGAAGGATCAGGCTCGTATTGGATTCTCCATACTCGTGGCATAAAACTTTAATTTCCTTATGGAAGCAGAGCAGTTTGAAGTGATAGTTTGATGGTGGAAACTGAGTGTTGGTTTTCTTTTTGATTTATTATTTATAATTTAGGAAGTTGTTATTTATTTTATTTTACATTATATTTTAAAAATATTTTATATAGTAGAGTAATGTTTGCAATACAGGTACACACAAATATGTATATATCCATTGTAGGAAAAAATCTATGAAGAGAAGAAAATAGATTAGATTTTGATCTGTTCAGTTTGACATTGTATGTGTAAGAATACAGTCTATTCTTGGGAGCCTAATTTGTCCTGATTGTCATAAACATAATTTTGGGGAGGGAAAGAATGTATCTGAAGCCGTTTCTGGAAAATATCATTAGCAAGACTAAGTACTACTCCTCCCTTGAAAATAAAATCACAGTCAAGCACCCCACGGAGAGTTTTGCTCTTTGTAGCCAAACCGTAACTGTGCACAGGCAACTGTCAGAGTCCAAGCGCGGAATATACTAATCCCTCTCTGCACGGGGGCAAGCCTGGTTGGGCACACGCACAACTTTGTATGATTCTTTAATTCATATGTGCGTTTTCGGTGCAGTGCTTTGACGAATAACAAATGTTGGGCCTATTCAGTACCTGCGGCAGCAGGTGCTTAATGAAAACTATATCATGAATTATACCTTAGAACTCAGCTTCCTGGTTTACTTCCTTTGACTTGAAGGACACAATCAGGCTAATTGCGAATGGGTTTAATACATTTTAAGCTGTATCAGAACATTTTTTTTCTGGTGAATAATTATTACAGCAGCTGCTATTTGAAGTATTTTATTAACACTACTTTATGTCTTTAGAAAGGCAGAAATCTGAGAAGCAGGAAAATGATAGAAGTTATATTTTGTTGCTGTAGTGTTATTTAAAACTTTTCTTCAAGATAGCAAGACCCATCAAAACTCTTTTTTAATGAGCCATGCTTTGGGAAAGGTGAAAGAATATGTGAATTATACTGCAACTACAGCTAGCTCAAAGTGCAGCTGGAAAGCTGCACTTCCTTACCAAAATGGTAGGCACATCATTACTTGGAATTAGCAAGTTGTGAAGTTTTAAACGCAGTAAAACACAAATCAGATGCCATCACGGGTGTGCTTTCCCTCTTAATTAAAGATATTTTGCCAGTGACATTTACAGGCTTTTTCACTGTTGGATATGCTGCTGCTTGTGTCAGCAGTAGATTTTTGCGCAGCTCTCACACAGGATGAACAAGGAAACATATTTCTGCATAATGTTCTGAAGAGGTCTAAAGTCAGAGTTCGGCCACCGAAAAAGGAAAGTATCATGTCCTGAATATAACTTAATCTGTACAAAAGATGGTTGGAGTTTTTCAGTGTAGATTTTGGCACCGGGTCTTCCTTAAAGTGAGGTTTGTAGAGGTTTTTTTCCTCACAAGTTTACAGACCAGAGGATGGGAGGAAAGACCATGATTATAATGTGTCCTACTTAACGAGAGTGGTCCTGGTTTCCTGAAGCTAAAACTACCTTCTCAACCACTTTCTAACAGAGGAAGATGGTGTATTTTTGCTTTTGGTACGGGGATGCTTAGAGTAATTACAAACATAGCAAACATTATTGTCACCACGATTGGATTTTGCAGCTCAGTAACGTTAAATGCACTGGGCAGCTCTGGTACAACCTTTGAACGGTCTGGAAGGGGCACTTTGGGGTTGTTCCTAGGTAACAAAGCATAGTGGAAAAGATAGATGATGTTTTTCCCCACCAGTTAGTTTCTCGCATTCAGTGCGGCAGGATTTCTTTGCTTCGCATACTTTGGCTGGATCTTATGGCAACTGAGAAAACAGTCAGTGATGAAAACCAGAAGGTGTAAGTTACATAATTGTTGCAGAGATCATCAGAATTCTGTATACTTTCTATACAGTCTGACGCTGCCGTGCAGTGATGGAGATTCATTGTTCCATTATCAACTCATATGGACTCTTTCTTGATTTCGATAAAAATAGCGATCAGATTATTAATGTATCAAATCAAGGCTATGGCGCTTAATTAGATTGATACTTTGGGTTGCTGCGTTGCATGCTTATGAGATACAGCTACAAAAAGCTAAAGCTTTTTGCTTTTATTAAAGTATTCAGTATGAAAGTGCATGAGCCATGCTGTTCCTAAATACAAATGTGGCATTCTTTCATAAGGGAGAGTTTTTGAAATGGTCGCAGTGAAAACCTGAGACTTAGAAATAGCAAATTTTCCAGTTTGTTTAAGCGATGGTTGTGTTTTGAACAGCATGCCACTGAAAACAGACCTAACAAGAAAAAATTAAGCGAGCTTCAGACTTACTCTTGGATGTGAGCTGAACAATACGTGTTACCGGTAAGAAGCTTTTGTAAATGAGACCTTATTTTAAAATTGCCTTCACTTAGATCTATCCTGTATGGAATCATTTGGTACTGGCTTCTGATGAGTTGTGATGTTGTCTTTCATAGCTCAGTGGGATTTTCAGATATGTTAGTACTGAAGTTTGACAGTGCTTGTGTTCCTTGAGGCCTGGAGAATAAAAGTATTTCTGAAACAAAATTATTTTCTTCATTTCAGATCCACTGATAACATACAAACCAGAGTCTGCTTACTGTTGTCTGTTCCAGATACGATGTCAAAGCAAACAAGGGAGACTTAGAAGTAGTGTGACTCAAAACCCAAGTGTTTTGGTAAGTCACTTCATGTGCATTAACAAGTTGAGAAAGTCATCTTTCACTTGAACAGATTTTATTTTCTGCTCGTTTGTAGTTAAAGTATGCTTTCAAGGAACATGGCTAAAAACGCAGTAGGCTGTTCACATTTTGGAAAGTGTCTATTCTTTCAGTAGGCTAGCAAATCAAAACCAACACCTTCCTTCAAGGTATGCTTAGTTAGGACATCCTGCCACAGCCTAAACTTCTGGAAAACTTTGCAGCCCCTCAGCATTGCATTCTGCTTTGGGTCAAGTCTAACTCATCCTATCTATGCAGCTTCCACATTCTTTCAGAGTTAATTATTCACGTTTCAACTAGAACATCTTTCTTGGTAAGCCTACATTCCCGCAGCATGTCAGAGGGAATATTCTCATACTCAAACTGTATTGAGTAACATCGTCTGCTTGCGGGGTTTCTCATTGCCTTCCAAAATACGTATTGATACAGCAGAATTTAAATAAAACAAGTCCCAAAACGCACACCTAATTCTTGTGTATTCACTATCTAAATATGCTTTACAGGCTTTTAATCTCCTTCCTGAACTCTTAAAAGTTTGGTTTTTAATGTGGTAACCATATGGCTTTAATACTATTAATTCCTAAATTTACTGATACTTTCATTCTAGCATGCACGGTTCTCTTATACCTCAAGGACTGTTTAGCTGTGCTAATATAGCTAATGATATTGCTTGACTTTATTAAAGCCTACTAATGTGTTTAAATGGGATTGAGAGGTCACAGTTTCCCCTCACACCAGTAGCAGTCAGTTCTGATCTGTGTTTTTACGTACTTACATTAATGTATATTACAGAATATCTATGCAGGTGATTAAAAGAAAAAGCTGTGTAGCTCTTTTGTGCCACTGGAAAGTAGGGTCCAGGTATGTACCCTACTTAGGTCAGGCTGCATATGAACACATAGCTAAAGATAAATTGCATATACATCTAGAAGACAATTCCTGAAGAGAAAATTATTTTATATTATCGTAGGGTCCTGTCCCATTTTTATTACTGTCCCAAATTTGAGAATCCTGCCTGGAACAAAAGATAGTTTCTTACTATAATGCCTGGGCATGACACAGGGCGCACCCTTCCTGAAGCAAAATAACACTGTCTAAGAATAATTTGGATAAATTCTTCCTTATTTTTCCACTCTGTAAAACTCTTGTATCTCTCCCCCCCGCCCTTTTTTTACCAGTTTCTTATAATCTGCTGTTTCAATAACTGCTGCACTTTCTTGATCTTCTTTATCCCAGTTGGGCCCAAGTAATAAGTAGAGACAAGAGACTTTCCCTTAATCATTATATCTTACTGCTGACATCTTTGTAAGTAAGGAGCAGATTATGTCTAGTGTTGTACAACTGTTAAGGCACGGAAATGTCTTCCTTCACTTTCTAGCCTTTTTGATGTTCTTCTAGTCACAGTGTTCCCTAACCAATTCTAGTTGACGTTACATGTCCTCTGGACTGGTGTGCACATGCTGTTCCCTGCCTGTGTATGCTTTAACTGTTTAATTAGAGCCATGGAAGAGATCTTGTGCGCCTCCACATAATGCTTCTTGGCACTACAGTTGGAGGAACATACCTGACATCTACTGTAATCTGGGATGTGACAAAAAAAAGCAGAGGCTAGCTAAAAGGAGGGATTCCCAAAATCTTGGTATTTCTCATGGTACGCACATGAGAAAAAGACATTTGAAAAATGTATCCAAAGGCATTTATCTTCTGCAAATGCAGAGCCTGGGACAGAATTGGAAACAGCTGTAACCCCTGCCTCAGTGAGGTACAATACAGCTCTATTTCTATAGGGATGCTATCCCAGCAAAATAAATTGGGTATCTAAGGTATTAAGGATCTAAGGTATTAGTCTTTTATTATCATGATGTTCTTCTGACACCCACACATGAGCATTTGTATTACTAGGGCATCGAAAAAGGTCATAGTTGCTTAAATAAATAACACTGGTATTTTGCAAATGAGCAATTAAGTTATGAAAGAATTCTCTTTTCATATAGCTGCTGGCTTTGATCCTTCTTTGCATTATTTAACATCGAAGACTCCAGAGTGAATTCCTTTTGTCAGATACGGAGTGTAGCTTTGCGGCATTAACATCTCGCCTGACCTCCTCGAGCAGGGAGAGAGCAGACTGCAGGCTGATAGCCGCAGGTTCTGCACTTCCCCATGGTGGACTCACCTCAGTTGCCTTTGCAGCTTCTCCGTTGGCTCACTCCCCACCTTTCCCACACCATTCCTTCAGCACTGGTTTCCTCTGGTTCCTGGTATAGAAGTTTGTGGTCTCAGCACAATACGTGCCCTCTGCAGTAGCTGATTTTTGTCTCGATTGGCTCTTCCAAGGCGCTCAAAACATTTTCTGCCTTACCCGCACCTCCTCATTCCTATCTCCAAGTCAGAACGCTGCCTGCACCAGATACTTGGCTTCACGTAGGTGCCATTCCATAAGCCACCACAGACAGGAGAGCGGTGAGCCTAACCTCTGCAGTTGCAAAAGCCGATCGGCAAGTGGTAATGTCCCTTTATATTGCAGTTTATCAAAAGGAATTCCAGGAGGGAAAAAGTTAAAAAAGAATTCCCGTGAAATTCAGAATTATGCTCTCTTTTTAAAAAAAACATGAGTTCATGCTTACTGTAAAGTTCTTTTTTGACTACATGCTGAACAAGGAAGGAAACAAAACATCTGAGTTCTTTCTGTAAGGCAGCTACTTTCTCTGTGCCTTTTTCTTTCCTCTGTTTAATTCCCAATACCCTAGAGACACAGTTTCCTCCTTTAGCAGGGACTGTGACCTTAAAAATAGCCAGCTCCAAAATAAACACAGAAGAAAACCACTTCAATTGTTTCAGATACGTGGTAAGTAACCAAAACTGCGTCCATGCTAAAGCTGAAATTCATAATCTTTTGGAGCTGCAACTGGGACTTTTGTTTCTCTGAGAGTGTTCATTACTTTGTGTGCACACTGCATGCCTGCCTCTCCCTCCTAAGAAATTTGTTAAAACTTGGGATGCCATTTGTAAGTAATTTGTCACTATTTTTACCACCCTTGCGAAATTTTTAGAGGGGACAGTTTCACTTTGGACGAGGGCCAGGCAGGGCACCAAACACCTAAGGAAGTGGTCATCCGAGGCTGTTTTCACGGCGTTCTCCTGATTGGCTCTTCTCGTGCTGCTGGACATCACAGCTGCCTGGGGCCAGTTGGAAGAGTTGATGATTTATCGAACCGAAAGCTTTTTCTGTCACTGTTGCTTCTACTTTAAAGCTCCATTCTGTGATTCAGCTGGATGAAGGAGGAGGTGGTCCAGCCTGGACCTCCCTTCTGCATTGAGGCCACGCTATAACCCCATCCGTAGGCTGTCTCGTTGCCACTGCTGCCTTCACGTCTGTCCGCAGCTGGACCAGAGTTTGCCGTTTCTACAAAAGCTTTTTCCAGGAAGAGGACTTGCCATCAAACAGATTTACTGGGGTCGGGAACCAAGCCCCAGCCTATTACATTAACGGAAGGCTTGTGTCCATATGTTAAAGCAGTTGTTAACAGCTGTACTCAATGTTTCATCGAGGAGCCCTTGGTCATATATAACCAGTAAGGACAGCAGGACAGGAGAAAGGACATTCAAGTCCACAAATTAAATCCCCTCTGGCAAGCAAGGATTGCAGAGGAATATTTTCAGAGGCTGGCCAATGCCCTTGTATGGAAAAGTTAGTCAGGTCTTACAAATACCTCTCACTGGGCAGACGTGTCTTCTGACCTTGCTTAGGAAGGTTTAAAACCAGTAGAGGTTCAAGAGTAACAGTGCATTGGGTCTTCAAACACATTTCAAACCCTTCTCCCACAAACAGACACCAAGTAGTGCCTGTGCAGACTGTCACAAAATGCAGGTATCCCCTCCGCTTTTCAAGAGCTGAGTTCATGTTGCAGGAGGGGAATTTTCTACCTCTTCCCATATGAACATGTCAGCTGTATCTGTGTGGTATACCAAATATTTAGGCACTTGAGTATTTTGCTCTGGATATAGTCTAAAATCCTTCATTTATTTAGAAAAATGTGTTACACTGTTTTGAAGTCTCAGAATAGGACTATGAAACTTTTCTGATTGATGCAGACAGCTTGGTCTTTAGGTGTAGGGGAAAGAGGAACAGCTAGAAAATGAGCAGGGGGAAATAGCAAAAGAACATTTTGTGTACTTTTCAGTCTAAGATACAGCAGGGTTTGGGCAGTTTTTTTTAATCCATCGTGTTAGCCTAATCCACAGGGAACTCATTTTGAAATTAAATATACCAAAGCATTTATGATTTACAAAGAGGGAAAAAATAAAAGCCTTAAAAAATATCTTGTGTTTGATCTATTTGTCGCTATGAAAATATTGACGAAAGGCAAAAGAATGGCCTTCATTTAGCTTATTATTGTTGGCTTGCTTTAATGCTTTCTTATTAAGGGCAAACTCCCAATAAGATGTGAGATTAACTCTTTCACAGTTGCGAAGGAATAAAAGATGGAGACTTTGAACGTAGAACTCCCCTAAACAATGATTCTAAACTAGGTAGTCTGGTTCCTGCTTGGAAGCGTGTAATGTGGCAGCAGGAAGCTTTTACAAGTGAAAAACATATATGGAATAGTTTGTGCAGAATTTATGCTTCCAAATATCTTTAAAAAGCAGCCTCCCATGGAAAATCAGAAACATGGTGTTAATTAAACAGTTCTAAAAGTATTTCAGAGAATAAATACTTTACAGGGGGAAAAAGAGCATTAAAATCTTATGAACTCGGAGTGTGCGTGTGTAAAATAAGGATCTGTCTTCACTGAAGTGTTAATTACAGACCCGACCCAAGTATTACTGGGACCTTAACTTCATTCACCCACAAAAACCTCTAGTTTTGTGGAGCGGTGCTTTTCACTTGAGTCAGCTAGTCCCTTGGGAGCCTGTTCTGAAGAACAAGCGCTACCGATGTTTGAACTGGTAAGCAATAGAGAAGTGGCGAGAGACTTCAAACTTGAGTTAATACAGTGCATCAGCTGCTAATCCAGTCATGCTGTGCCGCTAATCAAATCATCCTGGTAGTCCAAGCGCTGTTTTTCAGTGTCGTAGCAGCTACACAAGTAAGAACCAGGTTGAAGCCCGTGCCAGAAATGCATCTTAGCAGAGCAGACCCAAACCAGCTTCTGGCTGGCCACTCTGGGTCCCAGGCGCTGTCTGGATGTGGCAGTACAAGAGATCAGCTTCTAAGGCAGATAAACGAGTCCCTTGAGAACACCAGGCTGCGGTGGCTATGCTGCGCCTAATACCACCTGTGCTCGTTAGTTTGAAGCCCACTTATGTAGCTGAGAACTCATTAAGGTTGGCAGGAGAATTATTATCTAGCTCCGTGTTAGTAATGTGACGCCTAATGTTGCAGAGGAGACAAACCTGAAGTTTAAGCTGTCTGTTTGTTGTTTTACAGAGAGACAGATGTTACTGTTGCCAGCCCAGAATTCCTAAAATAAATTGCTGATTTGAACTCTTTATTCCATTAAATTCCCATTGAATTAGCATTAATAATGAAACTAATCGTATTGTTATCACTGTAGTATCTGAGGAAGCCTGTTGGCCAGAATGTCGTATGAACAAGAATGTCTGTTGGGATATTTAATTTCATCTCCCTTGACAATGTGTGATTGTTCTCTTTTGTACATTTTTTGTTAACTATTAGTGGTCTGGGTAACTTCGTGGAATAGGTAGAAGTCACTCCAGGCCAGCACAAAGCACACAGAACTCCCTATCTGAAGAATTCCAGCGTGCAGGGAGAATTTAAAGAGTTAGCATTTCACTCCAGTGAACCAACATGTTCACATTTTCCTTCCCAGAATTCCCCATCAGGCTCATGGTTATTTGTGGTGACCATGTCTCTGTAATTAAGAGTAAACTTTAGGATTGCTACTTACGCTACAAGGACCTGATCCTGCAAAGACATACCTCCTTTGGGCCATCTGCGTAGTCCCGTTTGAAGACTGTTTGCTCAGATGTACAGGATCTGCTCTCCCTTGGCACTTCACAAGCCTTTCATCACTATCTCACATCAGATTTTAACTGATGCCTTGGTCTCAGTAGGTATAGAGCTCTTGGCATTTGAGGCTGTATCCTTGCAATACTTGCATTGTGCGTTGGTTTATGCTTATTTCATTGGAGTTTAATTAAGAGACACAGGTTTTGATCGGTTTTCCATGGGGACACAGGAGGAAGTTTTGGATGGAGGAGGTATCGGTAACAAAGCTTGTAATAAGCAGTAAGCCTGTGCGTGGAGTTGTGGACCAGAAATACCACTTCCATGCAGAATTCATTCAGTGTGCAGGGTTCTCCCCTTTTGTTTTTTTTCTCCTCAGCTTCTTTCTGTGTTTTATTATTTTGTATCTTTGGAGTTGTGGGGTGGATTTTTTTTTGTCTCAGGAACCTGCAGTATTTAAAATATAGGGGGACATTGCTTTATTAAAACAATTCTTTTAGTTGTCACGGCAACTGGTCTTACATAAATGATGAAGAGAAGAGGAATGTATATAAAGGGATACATTAGGTCATAATGGTAAATCTAGTACTTTTTAAACTAACAAGAAAGCACTCTGGGGTTTGTTGTTGCTGTCGTTCATTTTATTCCAGATGATTTTTACAACTTTGGTATTATCCAGGTTCACAATCAAAAACCACAGTACTTGTAGGCCCACAGCTCTATCAGTTTGACTCTCTCTTGTCTCTATAAGCTTCTCAATTAGGAAATACCTTTGTCAAAAACAGACACATTACTATATAATAAAAAGTCAGATGTGATAATTTGTGATTCTCCGCAAAATATTTTTCAGCTCTTCTTTTCCAAAACTTCACCCAGTGAGATAGGCAGAAATGACAACATTAGGGAGAATGCTGAAGTGACCCTGAAGTGATCTGATTAACCATTTAATACAAATGNGGGGGGGGGCAGGCGATATTATTCTAGGATCAGCATATAAAATTTCCGGCATTTACCAGTGGTTAGGGAATAGTTCATCAAAGAGTGGAACCCCAAAGACCAAAATTGTGCTGACAAAATTTAGGGTTTTTTCTTTCTCTAATGATTTAACAGTAGAATAAAAAATAAACGATACTAATACTTCTTTACTGCTCTTAAAGTTCGCTACACTTAAGAAAAAAATGTGATAAAGAATTGTGCCATAATTAACATTCTTTTTATCCCCATTGCATGATTTTCAGTATGATTTCTAAAACTTTCTCCCAATTTTTGCCAGTTATTTATTCTCATCTGTCTGTAATCATCTCACTTTTCCTTTTTTATTTTACCTTTCTCTTTTTTTCTGGTTACAGTCCTTTACTCATCTTTTGTTTCCTGCATGCCTAAATTAATTTTCACCTTTTCCCTTACAGTTGTATGCACTGCATGTAGAGTCTCCTGTTTGCAGTGCTATTAAGAAAAGCCCTTTCAAAATATAAAATACTACAAATTCCCTACAGGATGCCATTATTCCTATTCTAACATAGAGCAAACCAAAGCCGGTAGGTTATATATACGGCTGTAGACCACTGGTGCCCATGCGAATGGTGTTCTTCCACACTGGTTCCCCTCTCTTGCTGCTGCTAAAGCAGCTAAAGCTGCGCTTCATTGTGAATGGAAGACTGGGAATGCCCGAAGTATTCTGCATCAGCCAGCTAGCAGACGCCAAACAGCACAGAGATTCACACTGTCCTGAACTAATATAATACCCCTCATGGAAGTGACTCCAAGCCATTTGTTTCATCAGCCTTGAAAGCTTGCGGTTGTAGAGGAGATGACTGAAATGTGGTATTTGAAGGAAAATACTGCTTCAGACCTTAAACCCACACAATTGTTTTGTCTTTTTAATTCCGGTTATCCAAATTTAAGAGCTAGAACCAACTTCTCTTTCATTCCCTCCTGATTGTTGAAAGTAATCCTTGGTAGCTTTGGTGGTTCCAGAAAGGGGGCTGTGCTACAGCCTGTGGGGATGGCACTGCATAACTTCTAGAAATCAATGTGAGTAGTTGCAGGAACAGCAGTAGGCAGCAGCTTTAACAGGGACTCTGCGGTCCACCCGCAGGTACCTCACTTAGGAGAGTCAAAAGTGTAATGCAACGGTGGCTCTACCATACCTCCCTAATGTTTTTATTTAAATTGGAGTTGAACAATAGGGTGTGTAGACTTTTGCTTTTTCAAACGTCAGCAGGTGAATCTCAGTGTATTCTTCCCAGGAGCTCATGCAAACATTTTTTTCTTAATCTTTGTCTTGCTGCGTTCAGGTTTGCAGCTGCTGGATTCTGCTTTGAGTTTCAAGTTCAAAGGCACCCAGATACTCTTTGTGAGATATCACAGAAACCACTGAACTTCACCTGGCTTTGCAAGGAAATCTTGTCAAACTACAAGTTTCCCACTCTTCCAGTGTGAAACCTTGTGTTAACTCGGAGCTTTTTTCTCCCAGCTGAGATTGGAGTTAGCTTAACTCTGAAGCATTACGACCCTTAAGGAACGCATTCATGAACTTTGGCCTGTTTTCAAGTTTGTAACAGAACTCAGGATTCTTTCCACGACTTCGGGGTTTTGTAACAAAAGCAAAGGACAACTGGTAATCAACCTTGCTTTTAAATCGGTGGTTTTAGAGATGGGTCGTAACCTTTGAACACAGCGGCTGTGTAGTAAGCCTGGCAGGCATCCGGATTTTGGCAGGTTTGTTCAAGTTTCGAAAGAGCTGTCCCACCTGTTGTCACAGCAGTGCGGCAGATTGCTAGCCCCACCGCGAAGATACAGGACGCCGCAAAATATGTCTCAGAGGAATAACATCTCCCATAAAAGACAGAGGGCTATATTGTGTTGTCAGAGACAGCCTTTGCGCAAGCGCTGGACGGGGGTCGTTTAGCAGCTGGACTCTTCAGGCACAGAGGGCCAATGGCATCCTGGGGGGCATCAAAAGGAGTGTGGCCAGCAGGTCGAGGGAGGTCATCCTCCCCCTCTACTCTGCCCTGGTGAGGCCGCATTTGGAATACTGCATCCAGTTCTGGGCTCCCCAGTTCAAGAAGGACAGGGATCTGCTGGAGAGGGTCCAGCAAAGGGCTACAAAGATGATTAGGGGATTGGAACATCTTTCATATGAGGAGAGGCTGAGGGCTTTGGGTCTCTTTAGTCTGGAGAAAAGAAGATTGAGGGAGGATCTTATTAATGCTTTCAAATACTTGAAGGGAGGATGCCAGGGGGATGGGAGCAGTCTTTTTTCAGTGGTGCCCATTGATAGGACGAGGGGTAATTGGCACAAGCTTGAACATAGGAAGTTCCATCTTAACATGAGGAGGAACTTCTTTACTTTGAGGGTGGTGGAGCACTGGAACAGGCTGCCCAGAGAGGTTGTGGGGTCTCCCACTGTGGAGACATTCAAAACCCGCCTGGACGCTGTCCTGTGCAACCTGCTGTAGGTGACCCTGCTCTGGCGGGGGAGTTGGACTAGATGATCTCCAGAGGTCCCTTCCAACCCTGACGATTCTGTGATTCTGTGATCTCTCTCAGGGCTTGCTGTAGCACGGTCTGGAGTGGGACCTCCACCATATGTTAACAGCGTCTCACGTATGCCCGTCCCGGGCAGCTTGGGCTCCGCCGAGGGTACAGGCTGTGGTAACCATTCTCCTCATGTCCTTGTCTGTATACCACAGGCCTAGGTGGCCCAAACAAATCACCTTTCACTTGCTGTATTTTTTCCTTGCTTGTAAGGGAAGGGTCAGGGTGTAGCTTGGAAATTTCTCACCTGTAAAAGCGCAGAGAGATACAGTGTTACTGGCAAATGCGTGACAGGCATATAGGCTAAATTCTTCCCTTTTCTGAGAACATTTTACCCCGCTTTCTCTTCTTTCAACGCGGTCACGCCCACCAGCCTTCTTCCCTTTACCACCAAGAGATAAAGTTTCAAAATAAGCTTCTCTGGGCTGTTTTTCCAGGTAGCTGGTTCACTCTGCCGCCTGCGCTCGGGGAAGGGTTACCTAACCTTGGCTTTTGAGGGCCAGCCATTTCTTCCGATTCAGATGCCTTGTTGCATGACCTGGTTCGTTGAATATCAAGTAGCAGCATCGCACTGGCGCGTGACTCTTCGTAAGAAAAAAGGGAACAGAAATGCGCTGCTTTAGCCTAATCTCTTCTAATGTCAATGTGTCTGTGTAATGCCTGTGTTTTCAGCATGCCCATGAAATTACTCCTTACCTCTTTTGTTGGTTTAAGTTGTATATTGCAAGTCCCTCAAAATCAGAGCTGCATTAAAGTTAATAATGACTCATTTTTTCATTACATAATTCCAGGGTGGGTTTTTTTAAACCTATATCCCCTTTTCAAATACAACATTAGCCCAGCCTCTTTGGTCATTTTGTATCATGTAAGCAAATGCAAGCGGAATTCCCTCAGCCATTATCTTATTTATAGGAGTGTGGGAAAAACATAGTTTTTCTGTGTTAAAAGATGTTGTAGGTTTGGTTTGGGGATTTTTGTCTTTGTTTGGTTTTGTGTTTTGTTTTGGGTTTTTTTTTTTTTTCCTCAGGAAACGGTGTAAAAATGTCTGAATCTTTAAACCTGAAATTTGGCAGATGCCTGAATCTTTAGTGAGTAGCATGCACTTTGCAGTTTTTCCTAAAGATTTGCGTATTTGCTTCTTAGGATACGTCAGTTGCTCATACTTCTAGGAGCAGTCTGGTGGGCACACCATTGAAAAAAAAAAAAGGAACGTGCTTATTAATTCCTGGGTCTTTTTGCTTTTCTTAGCTACGGCTTTACTTTGTTTTGCTTTTGTTGTCCCTAGCTTATTTCACGTGAGATAGATAGTTAAATTTGAATGAAAAGTTATCTGCCGAGACGGAGGTTGGCTCCTTTCTTTAAATGTCCGTTGGCTGGTTTTGTTGCAAGTGCTTTAAAAGCTGTGCTGAAGACTGTAAAGTTCCTGGAGCTGTAATAGAAAACATTAGCGTCTGGACTTTCAGGGGAAGAATGTGGTTAAGATTATAGTGACTGAGTCACTGTCAATGGGTGGTCTTGAGTCCATATGGCACACAGTAGACACAGAAGAGCCTTTGCTCAGATAGGTGACGAGCTGCACTCGCTGAAGTGAAAGTGTTTGAAAAGGGCTGCCCTAGGCTATATTTTGCCTCCACGAGGGTAAAATATGGTCAGGTTGCTTCTCAGTGCGGTTTTGTTTTAACTTTGCTACAAAACAAGATAAAGGGTTTGCTTAAAAGCTCAGTCGTCGCAACGCTACGTGCTCCTTTTGGCTCCTCGGGTTGCTTCTTTTCATTCGGTGCATTTTCATTGTTCTGTTAGGCTTTTAATGAGACAGTTACAAAATGTCTGCCTCACTCTGACCGCCATTTTGTAGCCTGATTGTTGGATAATGAAGACTGTGAGAAATAGAAAATAAACAGCGTGGCATGGAGGAGGTTTCAAAAGGAGTACAAAATCTGCATGTTTTATTTAGACGCTTAATTGTTGCCGACTGGCTGCATTTAAACAAGCGACTTTACAGTGTCTGGAAGAAAACCAGCTCCCGAATTTGAGGAGCTGACCTTGGGTAGATGCCATCAACTGTTCTTTTCTATTGGCACGGACGTGCTGCTGGCAGGGTCTCCCTGTAGCTGCAGTCACTCACCCAGCTCTGAATCAGAACCTGCTTACGCTGTCCTAGGCCACCAAATTACGCCATTTATTCCGTATATTATTTGCAGCCCCTTCAATAACCGAGACTTGATCTAGAATATATAGGGTATTTAAAAATAAGAACCTGCAAAATAGCTGTGATTAAGCTTCTCCCATAGAGCAACACATAGCGTTGTTCGGGAAAAAAGGGGGAGAGGCTACAAGTTTGCTGAAAGCAAATGAAAAATGCACAGCGGGAATTGAAAGGACACTATGGAGCTGGTCCTGTGGTCCTGTGGACACGGTACTGACTGTGTGAGGAGTGGAGTTAGTGGCATTTACTTGGTTCCTTTTTTTTCCTTTTTTTTTGTGTTTAACGTGGGCAGGGGGGGATGGGGAAGGGCGCTTTACATTCACAGTAGGGTGCAGCTTCAAAGCTGTTTAAAATTCTGCCATATCTTGATGATAATAGTTAATCCCAGTATCAGAACAGTACTTCTATTTTTAAAATGCAATCACTCAATCATTTTAATACATTGCACCCTTAGTGCCAAACACCTCAGAAAGCGGTGTGTACGGCAGTAAAAATGAAGCGTCTGAAACTCCTTCTGAAGAGTCGTTCTTCCTTTCTTTCTCACCCATAACATCCACAGTGAAATCTCAAAAGCTGCAAGAAAAATCAGGAATTACGTAACAGGGAATAAATCCTCCAAACAAGACTGCCTGCCAGGTTGGGCTTGCTGTCATGGACTGAGCGAGGAGGGACAGAGAAATTGTCACACCTGACTGAAGTTCTCTCTAGAAAAAGAGCATGTGCTGGTTTGTTCTTTGGGTTTGGATGGGTTTTGGTTTTGGCTTTTGAGGTGGGAGTTGCATACAGATGCTACACTTTCTTTTAAGAGGATTACACTGAAGACTGCTTCTTTCTGTTTTCTTCTCAGGACGGCTTCCTATGTCTACCATGCTCTTTCAGAAAGCTGTTCATATAGATGTAAGAGAGGTTGTAGGTAGTTCAGCTTCAGTTTCTGTCTTTGTCGCAGTGATTCACACGAAAGCTCAGAAGTCTCTTGTACATATGTTTTTCACCTGCGAAATAAGGATTAATGCTTCCTTATCAGTAGTGCTTATAAATTACTTCAAAGTTCCTCCAATATGCAGCAAATATACTTATCACTGTTGATAGCGATAAAAATGGGAACTACATGACTCAGTCTTGTTAACGGTGTCTTAACTGGGAGATTTTTGACATAACTTGAATATAAAAGTATCAGCACCGTATCCCAGCAAATAACCAACTACAGCGAGAGCATAACTCTGTAAGTATAGTACCTATATTTTCAGTTCTATGTGGACTTTCTCATGAGTGAGCTTTTTCTTGGGTCACTCATTTTCTGAGACTGACCCTCACCCATTGTATTGATCAAAGGCTTTGCTTTTTCTAAAGAATCAGCAAGAAACAGTGATGTTTTCAGTCATCAAACTTGTAGGACAATTGCATTGGACCAAAAATGCCCAAATCATCTCACATGAATTATGAATTAATTTCAAACATTCTTGTTCCCTCAACAATAAATAAAGGGGGAAAGTTCTGAAGGAGATTTTTGCTTTCAGTTGAACACTGGCCTCCGCAAGTAGGTATTTATATAACAAAAATTAATTCAATGCAAAGCAAGTTTAGTCGAGGTGAAATTGGAGACAAAGGCGCAAATGATCTGGACTCAGATCATAGGTTACAGAGGTAAGACATCTGGATTTCCAGTCAATTCTCTGAATCTGTAACTAGGATTTAATAAGGGTTGCTTTCCTCCTACAGAAGAGCGTTTTTTACTCCGTGTCTGAAATCTGGGTTCCTTGGGGGATTAATAAGTGTTTTTCCATTAATTCAAAATAACCACCTTGGAACGACAAGGCAGCTTATGATAGTACTTCCTAGCCTTATGCATTCATAACTGTAATAGCATATTTTTGTGATTTTTACATATAAATACATCTTTCTCAGGGACAGCTGCCTCAGCAAGCAGCATACAAACATTCGTGCCAAGACTTCTTTAAAATGTTTACTGCTTTGATAAGCCATATCTTAGGCAATATCTCAAAGGATTTTTTTAAAGTAGCAATAACGAGGGCTTATATTTTGTGTTTGTCTGGTCCACCAGATCGCTTCCACTACGTGTTTCATCGTAACAGGGAGCAAGCGTGTTCCGCTGCTTGATTGAGATGCGTCTGCGTTGCTGACATCTGGAAAGCAGCCATACAGGGTTCCACACATAGTTTTTGGAAACACCATTTGCTGGTGGAGCGATCCAGAGCAGACACCTATTTTGGCAGAACGTTATTGCCATCTATTTTTAGTTGAACTTTTGTACATCAGTTTACTGTGCGTGACCCACAAGAGTGGCTTGTAGACAGATGCTCCAAGAAGAAAGGAAGACTTCTCTGTGTTCTAGTTAAAGTGCTTGGGGGTGGGTTATCTGCATGTACCTTCCGTGACCTATCTCCCTCTCATTAGTGTAATGTCACAAATCGTATTCAGGGTTGACAAAGAAACTGAAAGAGGGACTTGCAGTGTCATAGAATCACGGAATCATAGAATGGTTTAGGTTGGAAGGAACCTTAAAGATCACCTAGTTCCAACCGTCCTGCCATGGACAGGACTACCGTCCACTAGACCAGGTTGCCTAAAGCCCCATCCAGCTTGGCCTTGAACACTTCCAGTCCTTTCTGTTATCCTCATGGCACTTGGGAGTATATAATGAAATTCAGAGGACAATGCTGGCCATAATACTCCAGTTCTAAAATAGCAGACATGATGTACTCCGCCAGCAGAGCACACATACAAACAATGCATCCTACAAATGAATAGGTTAATAACTATTTTGTGATCTCTGAGCTGAGGTCTGCCACTTTCCAATAATTCTAAGAAGGGCTGTTGCCTGTTGTTCTGCCCACAGCCAGGGAAAGGCCTAGAGTTTCCCTAAATGCTAGGGCAGTGGAGAGGATGAAAAACTCTGTACGTTCACCGCAGAATTTTGCAGTCTTCATTTCTGTATGAAATTGCCTTTCAGAGGTTTGCAGAAGCAGCTTGGTTTTAGTGATGTTGATACTCATGCGTTTGTAGCTTACTGCACATTTATAAGTCAAATCATTTTGTAAGTATATGTGTTCTTAGTTAATCATACTTAAACACCCGTGGCATAAATGAAAGACTTAGTAGGTCTCTTAGTAGGGTATGTTGGTACTGTATGTTTTGGAATTCACGTTACAGTTCCATGCGTTGCTTGTTGGAATGGTAGAGGACAGACTGTCACGGTGGAGTATATCAAGCGTCTGACTCTTTTTTGAGCCTTTTCTGAAAAGAAGATACTGGATATAGGAAGGGCATGGCACTCAGAAAATTAAGTTGTATTTGAGTATTTAAAGAGCCATTTTTGCAAAATGTATCACATATTTACCACACAACTGATGTACGCTCCAAAACACATAAAGAATCTCCATGAAAAATCTCATTTTTTTCATGAAGATGCTTGGACTTATTTTGTAATTGACTTTTAAAATTATTTTTAAGTAAGACCTTTCTCGTCTGAGTGTAGATTGCAAGTTTTTGCAAGCAGTTTGCAAGCACTTAGTTTGCACAGTGTTTGGACGCTCAAAAAGACTTTACAGATCAGCAGTGGCTAGGAATGTAAGCTAGTGCCAGGTGAATGGCCAGCTTTCATTTCTTTCCCATGGTTAATGTCAAAGGGTCAGAAATGATCAGATCAGTTTTTTAAAGAAAATTGTAAAAATTGCAGTGCCCGTGTTTCCAGAAGCGCAAAGGCTTGCGAACATTCAGCATCAGCTCTGTTAGGCTTCTTGTGGTGATGACTTTTTACTCGGGTATTTTTCTGTCTGATTGTTACTTCTTGACATTACTTTACCAGAGTCATTCATTTAAAAGATCGCAGGGAGAAGTCTTCAAACAAATGCCAGTATTTAAAGGTCATTACCATTGTTTCCCTTTGATATTAGACACCTGTTTTCACGTAGCAAGAAGCTTTTTTTATTTCTCCTTTATAAGGTCCCAGTTATGATAACATGTGTAGCTTGAGTAGATATACTTAATATCTAGTCTGGTATCCAGATACAGCTATAAACCTTTAAAAATTACATTGCATGCTATACCAGTCTTCCTGTCTATGGTGATAATTTTTGGGTAACAGACCATTCTGAAAGCACTGGTGTTATTAGAGAAGATGTACATGAATTATTTGTGTATTCTCATATGCCTTAATAAAGCAATCCTATGTATTATTTTCCCATCTTGCTCTAGATATTGTGAAATACTTAGTTTACTTACTTTATCGTTTGTCATGCAGCGTGGATAGTTGAAGTCATGACAATCCTATCCATCCTTTTTACTTTAATGCTTGGTAGTAGGTTATGCTTACGTTAGAAAGATCATAGTTTTTCTTACATGAATTACCAAGTAGGTGAGTGTTAGAATTGTTATTCAGAGCATAGATGATTCATTATTGATAGAAAGTGGTGTTCCTTTCTTAAATGAATGGGCTGTTTGTTTGGAATGCTCAATGTTATGGTTGTCTTTGCAATGAGGATGATTTGGGGTTTGGTGTCTTTTTTAGCAACGAAGTATCATTCTAGCAAAAAATATTGGTAATCCATCACCAAACTTCGCAGATTCCTGGTTTTCTACCAGCCCAACCTTTTGTATAGACAGTATCCTGCGATCTTTGGAGGACGCAGATTAGCGTGCTGCAAAAGGCAAAAACAATGAAATGTCATTAAAGAATTCAGCAAGTTTGAAAGACTTCTGTGCTGAATCTTTGCATTTGCAAATTCTCATTCACATGAAATTTTTTTGTGAAAGTTTGTTTACAATTGTAATTAAAGTATTGTACATTCAAAATGTCTCCTACTGGATGGGCTTAGTCTGCCTTCATTGAAATAAATCAGCCACACAGTCCAACTGACAACAGTGCATTTTCAGTATCCAGCAACTAGATTAGAGTGTGTTCTGGGTGGTGGGAGGGAATTATAGCACCCCAGTGCATGTTCTTGGAAGAAAAATTAATCCACTGTAGAGCTGCTATGTCCCAGTTTATCATCCACATTTTATTTAAGAGCATGTGGCTTTTTTGTTTGTTTTTGTGAAAGTGCTTTCTGTGCACTGTTGATGCTGAAAGATGGAAATTAGGAAATTTGTATATTAACATTTCCCCAGCAGCATAAAAGATTGTGGAAATTGTGCATTTGCCAGCATAACTAGTATCCAAAAATGATGCGTGTACAATATATGGACAAGGAAATATTTAAATGTTAGTAGGGCAAGTTAAGCATTTAGATGTCTTAGGTATTGTGTGTTTAAATATTCGACTTTGATGATGTATGGATGTTTGGATTTTTTTGTTTGTTTTTTTTCTTCTTGCTTGCTTATGTATTTTACAGGCTCTGATTTTCTGGCCACAATAGAGCAGACAGAATTACTTGATGTTGAGAACCTTGTTAATTTTATGGCCCATTTTCACATGGAGATCAGCTTTTATTTCCCCTCTCACTCTTTATTCTTGATTCAATTGTCAGAGTAAAAACACTGGATGTATTATGGGAAGAAATCTAATCAATGCAGCACCAAGGGACAGTCCTTCAGAGTCCTCCCCAGTGGCCGTGAGCCAAACTAGAGGTTACTACGAGGTTACTCTGTCTGACTTTAACCAAAATACCCATCTACTTCTGAAAAGGCTGCTGGCAGCTTTGTATGCGTGTAACAGAAGCCTCATTAATATAAGCTCTCAATATATATACACCTGTTATACTAGCCCCCAGCACAGAGCCTGTGTTTCCTATTTTAAACACTTTGCATGTCTGTCTACATTCCCTTCTGTCTGCAGTTGCTCTGGTGTGGTACTGCAGAGCAACTCGTATGCAGTACCTCCAGGGAATGTAGAAGGCTAAATAAAGTTGTGGCAGATGTCAGTGGACTTTGCCAAACGCTATTTTTCAAGTAAGATAGTTTGAAAGATTCATTGACTAATCCAGACTTTGTTGTACACAAGTAACTTCACTCGTAGCCTCTTTAAGTGTGCGTTTCTTTAATGCCTGCTCCTTTTTCAGGTATTGATGCAGAGAGTTGCATTGACATATGTATGAGAAATCTTCATTTGATTGGCAAAACTCTGCTCCTCACCTTCCTCCCAAATCCCAACCCTCCTGTTCGTGTATAGCATTTAACTCCTCTTAGAGTTGAATTCTTTTCCCTGGGGCTGTTACCTGCTTTGGCTGTATGTTCTAATAAATCATTTGACAGCAAAATGACTCTAAGATAAACTCTTTCCCTTTTATGAAATATTTGTTCAGCACGTTCCAGAATATGGATTTCCCTCAAAAGTTACATACCTTCTTTGTTAAAGACAAAACAAGGATCAAAAGCAGTATCAGATACAGCTGCTGATTCAGCACGGGAATAAAACCTTAGCATAGCCCCTGAGCAGTGTACTTTCTGGCTGCTTCGCCGGGTTTTCCTGGCCAATGTGTTGAGAATCACGTGTGTCACTGCTACTTCTAGGCCCTTGCTATGTTTTGTTTCCTCTCTAGGAAAGTATACTGTTCCCCCAAGCAGGTCCAAAGATGCCGCAAAGCAGTGATGTTCTGAGGCTCTCACCCCGGAGCCAGCAGCGCGCCCTTAGCTGCACACAGGTGGGTCCCAGGGGACATCCTTCTGGTAGTTAGTTGTGTGGCTCCTGTTACATCATGCATGGAGCAAAATTTCTGTAAGCAGGCACATCTGCTATTACATTCACAGTTTTCATAATTGTTTTCGCAATCCACAGTTGATAATGTCTGTGTTTTATTTGTGTTTCCAAAGCCTTTTCCATGGAAATTTTCTGTAAGCTATGAATCTTACCACTAGATATTGATGGCTAACAGTAGCCAGCAGTTCTGCTGTGGAATGTGCTGCAGTGAATCAGAGAAGCACTGTAGGAACTGAATTAGCTGTACTTTGGTTTCAGCACTTGTCCACCTGCAGTGATGTTCTTCCTGCTCATACTGTGTCGCAGCATTCGGTTGTGAATTATTATAGCCTGAGAAGTATGTGGCAATTTCAATATGCGTGTACATTAAACAAAACTTTGAGAAACACAGTCTCCTCAGGTAAAAATCTTAAGAACTTAAGAATTAACTGTCTGAACCAGGATCTGTCTGGCCTACTGTCTTGTTTCCAGCAGTGATTAGTAGGCTGTAGTTATGGAAAAAAATACAAGTGGTATGCATATGGAATAAATAGGCAGAAGTGCTGTGGTTATTTAAGTTAGTCACGCTGCATGAGGAAAATCACCCTGGACTACAGTTGCCATAGGCCCCAGCATTCTTATGCTAAAACCTCCAATTTGTATGACTGGGTTCACAATAACGTACTCTAGCATACGGGCCTGCACAGTGCATCTTGTCAAACACCAGACAAGACTGGGGTTAAGTCCACGTATTCCAGCCGTTTGCATATGATCTAGTTGTATGAGCATTCATCTTCAATGACAGTAAATACAAGATTGTTCAAATTCAATCAATAACTAACTCTTAATTATTTTTAGTAACCTGCTTGTTTACATAATGGTTTTGATTTGCCTTGATTGTTTCCACATTACTTCAGCATGAACCCTATTCTTTTAGTCTTTGCAGGTGTTTTGAGGACTCTGACTGTAGAAGCAATTTTCTGTTGTTGGTTGAAGTGGCATCATGTCACAAAAACTTGGATTTTGCATAGAAGTGTTTTAATAAATTTGCACAGTCAGGCTGTGGAGCTTATGGGTGTAGGGAATAGCTGTAGTTACCACACCTAGGATGTCTTTTGGCAAATATGAAGTTATTCCAGAACAGATTCATTGCCAACACTTTCCTAAAATGGGATTACTGGTGCCACTTCATGGAGATCCTACCTCAGCCTTACCCATTGCATGTTAGTAGGGTTCACCTCTGAAGTGTCAGTCATGTAACTGCATTTGACCAAAAATGCTATTTTATGCTTTTCATATGTTCTCTTACCTCCATCAAGAGTATCTTGAAGAGGTGAAGCAGGGTTACAGTTCTCCAAGATGTATTTAGGAGACACTCACTTAATTTCTTGGAAGTTGAATAAAGTTCCATAAAGTTAAAAATTAAAAGTGTCAGACCCAGCAAGCTAACGCTGAAGACACTAGATTGTTCAAGGACCATTTAGAGCTCAAATCCATATTTGTTAAATCAGATTCCTACTTCAAGATAGCAACTATTAGTTAACCATTTTAAAGGTTAACTCTAGTCTGGTCATGATGGTAGAAGCGGTATCTCCATAATGGGCAGCATAGGCCTGTACTCCAGTTGTGATTAGGTTGCTTTTTAACAGTATGTCTCAGTGAACAAATGCTTTAGTCTAGATGAAACAGAAATGAGCATTTGATTCTTTTACATGAGTGCTGTTCGTTGGGTAAGTTCACCATTTTTTTCTTGTATTCTTAGTAGCAGTTAGTTGGAGCAAGACTTTCTCTATGGTGTCCTGGTTTGAGGAAGACAGTCAACAAGGAAGTGACTCTTTGGAAGTTTCATGTGATATATTAGATTATTGAAACCTAGGTGCTATAAGCTATGTTAGTATTCTGAGTATGTTTCTGAAAGGAAACATTTCCCTAAAGATGACCACTCAGAGCAAGTGCTTTTAATTCTCTGTAGGAATTTGCTGCTAGTTTCAGGTCTTAGATCAAACATTTTCAGTCCACGAATCAGGTGGCATACACAGGGATCTTTGAATGTTGGAGAGGAAGAATGTTAAAACATCCTCAAGAAAGATTAGTCAGCAGTCTCACCAGTACAGGGAGAAGAAGGAGGGAAGGTGGACCTGTAAAAGTTGTGAAAATTAGCACAATAGTCTAGTTAAGGCTCACTGTAAATTACAGCTCACTAGTGTTTTGCCTGCATGGAGGAAATAATTCATGTAGAAGTGGTGCAATGGAGTTCCACTTTCTGGAAGTCAGCTAGGAGGTAACGTAGATTCAAACCTTGCTTTTGGTTGCAAGTCCTCAAAAAAACACCTGCATGCTTTTGTTCAAGTGGTCAAAAAACACCCCAGCAATGGCGTTCCAGTCAGTCATGTTGTTTTGGGGGGGGTTAATCAATTAGAAGGATAACTTCTCCTTTCTTTTCATAAAGTGAACATCTTGCATTGCTATAAAGTCAACTGTGGCTTTTCCATTTTAGTGGACATTATATGTCAGTTATACAACGTTTGGTGTTTTGCATCGCACTACTGTCATTATGTGTAAGAATTAGATTTAAAAAGTCATGAGTTAAAACAGCAATCCTGTTGTATTGAAATCTGCCGTGGTAAAAGGGTGGCTTATCCCATGGGCCTTCAAAGATACATACTTGGGTTAAGTTAAAACAGGTACATTGACTGTCAGCCATTAATCCTTGAGGTTATCTTTAGCACCCTTTTTTGGTGTGTTGGATTAGTGAGGATCCACCAGCTCTTTGACTTTGGCTAAAACTAGACTTGCTTAACTATCTCAGTGTGTAGATATTAAGTACAAAGGACAATTTTACTCTCTGTTCTAGAGATGTATTATTGTTAGTTCTCTGGCTTTCAGGCTGTATCACTTTAATGTCTCAAATACTGTAGTTAACACGCTCCTGCTGTTTGTTTTCTCTTTTTGCTTTTACTCACAATGCTAAAATACCGTTCTTGCTAAAGAAGGTCATATTTGTTGCTTGGGAAACAATGGATCTGATATTCAGTAATGTCCCAATTCAGAACAATACATAAACACATTTTTAATTTGAATCCCATATTTAAGTAAGTCCTTGAAGCCGTTGAAGCATGGGCATAGTGCATTTCAGAAAACGGACACAAGCTTCACATGGTGTTTCTTGTACATTCTCATGTCTCAACAGAAATACATCTGGCAACTGCTGCTCATCTATGATAAATCTAAGAGTGAGGGTTTTCTTATTAGCTCTCTGGAGAAGGAATTTAAGACCCAGTCATGAAAACATCGACATGACTGAGTAAAGTCCTTCATGTCTAAACATCTGCAGGATTGTAGCCTACTGTAATAATGGTATAGTCTGAAAACCATGTATATAAAATCTCAATACGGCACTGTATCAACACATATTCTTTACACAGCTTTAAGGCAGTCAGGTTTGAAGAGTTTCTTTATCTGGAGCATTTCTATCCCATGTTGCGTCTGGACTTTTTTTCTGCCTGTGGGTTCCCATTGACCACATGTCTGGCTGAGGCTAAAGATTATTTTTGTGTACATTTTTGTACAGTACCTGTATTCTATTTTAAGGAAAAATATACACGCACATTTTTCTTCTTTATTAATAAACTGAGTGACAATTTAAAATAAATTCTTTCAGCTGTTCAGAGTGGTACACAGATGTACTGGCACATTTCAGAGTAAGCTAAAGAGAAAGCGAAGTATTATGTCACCAAAGGAGCAGGGGAAGAGAAACTGGTCTCTGACCACTAAAGCAAATTAAAGCAGTGCTAAGATGATGGCTTTGAGAAAAATAAGCCAGACGATTCTAGTACTTAGGTGAACTATGGAAGCAGCAACAAAAGAGAGAAAGATCTTACCAAAGGAAAAATGTGGGAAAAGTATAAAGGTATATTGTGGAGTGAAAGAACAATACTGAAAAAGGTGTGAAAAAAAACGGAAATCAGTTCAGGACATAAAGCAAAAAAGGGGTGGAAAAAAAGCCCTGTAAAAACCATAACATTAACATGATTGCTATCTTCACAGAAAGAGGTTTGGAATGAAGAGTGAATAAGCATTGGTATGAAGACCTGTCTGGCATCCAAGCATGGGAATACCGGTCTGAAGTCTTTAGGTCTCCTCATAGATTGTGCGGGGAACTCTGATGCCTTACCGTATTTCATTCCAAGGCCAGATGTCTTATAGTGGGTAACCCAAACCTAAGTTTTAGGATGTTTAAGTCTTCATAGGGCTTTGCTGTTACACTTGCAGCAAAGAGAATATTCACTTGCATTTAGATACACATTTTAGGTGCACATGCAGGTAATTCCTAAGCTGCTGCTATGGAGAGAGAAAAAGGGAGGCTCCTAAGAAGCTGGTTCAGGGTACCTATGTACTACTGATTTCTCTCTGAAGGACCCTGTATCTACTAACACTATACATGATTCTATCATCTTAGCTTAGACAGCTAAAGTGAGCTGTATCCTCTCTCTGTCTCTTTATCTTCCTGTTCTATAAACGAAGGCAATAATTTCTCTATTGTGAGGTTGTGAGGGTGGCATTCAACGGGAGTTGTAAAGCACTTGCATATTCTGGTGGTTACAGATTGAGAAATGCCAAAACGGGGGGGGGGTTCTTTCGTTGGAGGAAAACAGTATTCCAAGGGGATTTGATGGGCTGTTGCATATATATGAATTTTAAGGACATTGTGGAGAAAAGTAACCTTTCTTCAAAACCAGCAGCAGAATAAGCTGAATAAAGCTAGAAGCAATAAGAAGTGAATAGATTTAGCATGTCTGAGGAATAGGCAGAGAACGGTATATCGTCACTTCTTTGGGATGACCCAGAATAGTTTATCTAGAGTGTCATTTCACGTTCCCCACAGTTCTATCACTATCACAGGTCAAGAAAACAAAACTTGCTATTTCACCATACTGTAAACATTTTTATATGTAATTAGTGGGTTTTATATTTGACTATGATTAGAAAGCATATGCAAAGGTATTACTGACACAAAGGCATTATCAAAAAATGTTGGTATCACTGGCTACTGAGATAAAATTTCTGAATACTACATTTTATGAATAATTTATACCTGATGGATTGATGTGCATGCTTGCTTGAATAGTCTGAGCACCGTTAATCTTTCGACTACTAATCGGTATAGTAATTTTAAAGGACTGAAAACGAGGCTGATATTCAGGAGTAAAGGTTGAAATATTTTTATCTGGTAACTTTTCTTTAAAATTGCTTGGCTGTGAAAGTAGAGGAGACTCTTTTACTTTAAGCTTTCAAGGTTTCTGTCAGCTAAATTGAGTAGTCTCAGAAATCTTAAGTCATAGTGCTTCCCTGAGGGTAGAGTCATCCCTCTACAAAGTGTCATTTGTGCCCCACTTACCCTCGATTAAAGCTTTCAAAGTAAGTTTGAAGTGGGACACTGGCCTTCTACTGAAGCACGTTCCTCACCTGCAGAATAGACTTTGGAAGGCCTGCATTTAATATCTGTCTTGTTCTCACTTTTTTCCCTCGTAATGATAACATATAAATTTTTGTTATTTTTTCTTCTTTCTTTTTCGAAACAGGAAATGACTTACTGGGGAACCAAGTTAGAAGATGAAAGAAGTGAAGACTGGTCGTCTATGCAGAGGAAATGACAAGGTACGCATAGCCATCACACTGGAGATTCATTTCTTGCTGGTGCTTAAGTCTTCATGGTAGATTACTTCTGGCAATAAAGTTTCAGAATAGTCCTCAGAAACCTTGAAAAAGATGTTTTGGAAAGAACTTTTTTCTTCCGTTTGATTGCCAGAGTAAGCAAAGTACGTATTTATATTTTTATAAATATCTTTTAAGATACACCTTTAAACTCGTTGCTATGCTGAATTGTAGCTGTATTTCTACAGGTAAATGGCAGTCATATTCATGAACTGTTTTTTTGGCAGAGGCCAGTAAAAACAACCCTTTTCCAACACCAAACTGAAATCCCTCCAGACACTATCAATGGTCATTCTTGAGACTTTAAAATAATCGTTTCATGGATTCATTTAAATCACTGTACATTCAGTGCAGGAGTTGTACCATTTTCTCTTTTCTTTGTCATTTGTAACCATTACAAGAAGGTGCGCTAATACCTGTTTTGCGCTGCATTTAAAGAATACGTCCTTTTACATTTGTCGTCCTGTAGATTTGTAACTTGAGGAATGCAAAATCAGCACGACTGCCAACTCATGTCCCTCAAATATTTTCAGCAATGTGAACGTATAATATTTATACAGTGACTGCTAAGAGACTGGCACAAGGCTATATGCCACTTAAGTTCTGAGGTTAAATGTTACTTCAGTGATGCATAAAATTTGTATTGACCATCTGCCCAGCATTGAATTGAACCCATTAACGAATAAACCTCATAGTATCACTGTGAGGTAGGGAATTATGATCTCCATTTAACAAGCGATAAAACTGAGCCCCAAAGGGCTCATGTAATCATTTCAAGTCATACAGGAAGTATATAATAGAGCTAGCAATGAAAGCCAGCTCACCTGACCTGCCATCTTTCCTATGTGGACATCCCTGCATTTGGTATCCTTTCACTATGTTCTGTCATGTGTGGAATGTGTACATCAGCAGCTATACATTCTTTATGCACAGTTTAAAGCATCAAATTCGCTTGCAAAGTAACTTAAAGCACACAGTTAACGTGAACTATGAATCATGCTCGTTCATAAAGAACAACGTGAGACACAATGCAAAAGGGCCAGCATAAACAGCACCAGATGGCCTTCGTAAATTGAGCAAGTTAGCACAAAATGCCAAAAGGGAGATCTGTTATTGTGACCTCTCGCTCTATTTTTTTGCGTAATGTTGAGAGGAAGACTATGCGGGTCTTTCTGTAATGCAGAGAGGAACTGCCGGTATAGGACGATTAATGCTTTTCCTTTTGTAATCTTGCTGAATGTCTCTTTGATTTCCTTTAGTAAATGTCAGGTCACATGTTGGCTGCTTGCATTCTAAAACAGAAGTATAAATCATCTTCTCAAGTGACAGAAACTCTCATTTTTCCTTGCAAAATATTTTTCTAACTATATCTTATGTAACTGTTACAGTTGTTGACATTTTCTTTAAAAGTCCTGTTCATTTGACATCCAAGATTCAGTATAAAGTTGTAGACTGGAACAGAGAATTCTTTTGCCTTTGTTTGTATCTGTTTCCTTTACTATGAGCTGAAGAAAGGAATATTATTAATTTCTGAGTCATGCTGTAGAGAGGTATTTTATTTTTAATATCATTAGAATTTTAAAAGAAGGAGAAGGATAAACCTTAGCATAGGTGAAACCAAGAGTTAATACACTTCAATTATAGAAAGTGGCTATTAAATTTTGATGGGATGCTATCACTGATACTTCAAATAAAATGTTGATGTGGTGATGTGGGGAGTGTCGATAATGGATTGAATGCTAGAGAAAGGCTGTTGAGTTTTAAGGAAAATGCATATAAAAAATATATGATCCTCAACCAAAGGCATTCATGTGGATATATCCATAGGAAAAAATGAGAGTATAGACTTCTTATGTCTGTCTTGGGTTGTGTCTACAAGAGTGCAGCCCTATATACCTGTGTGTTGGCATAGATAAAGACTGAAAGTACTTGCCCACACCCTGTGTTTTATTGTGCCTGATTCCTGCCCAGCTTAAGGGTGATACTCTAGCATTAATAATTTGCTTTCCCTCGACTCTTACTTGTCTGCAGAAAACTATTGATACATCTTCCAGATGAGTCTTTTAAATCAAACTTATCAAATGTAACAATTTCTTAGAAAAAATGGCTGCAGAACGTAGAGACAATTGGTGTGAAATTCCTGCTGGCAAGGCCTTTGAGTTGCAGCTTCTGCTGGACCCAGCTGAGGGATGAGAGAGAGAACTTTTGCAGGTGTTTCAGGTCATTACCTGTGCCAATCTCACCCTAATGAGCAGTGAATGAAAGTGTTTCCAGGTTGCTCTGGAAAAATAAGTTCAAGAAACACTGAGTTCCTTCTGAGGGGATGCTACAAGGGTGATCTGGAATGCCAAGAGTTTGGTCTTGAGAGTGGATCCATTAATCCTAAGGCATCCAAGTCCAAATGTTTCAGTTAAATTTTAAGCAAGCTAGAGATCTTTATGGTAGATGCAGGGTATTTTAAGTCACCTTTAGGAGTTTGAACATAGATTTAAGATGTCCGTATTGACATAGTCTTAATGTCTCAGAACCAGGATCTGAATTGTTTGGTTAAGTATCCTGTTTCTATCAAAGAACATTGCTGAGTTTAGGAAGTGGAGTCAGATCTTGGTCTAAATATCTGTGCCTTATAGTGAGATACTGCATAATAATAATGTGCACAGCAAATAATTGAACTCAACACAGACACAGGTTAGAGGGGACACTTACCTCATTTTAAAAAAGGAGTGAAAAGTGCACTCCTCATTTCCATGACTGGCCTGAAGGCCAGACTCCCGGCAGAGTTTAGGGCAACTTACCTTGGCATCTATGGCTTCTCATGATCATGAGTTTGGGGTTTGTAGAATCACAGTTCACTTCTTGTCAAAGCCAGAATTAAGAGATGGGTCCCCAGGAAACAGATTACCTGTGTCGGTCTACCTATTTATATGATCTTATCACTGTTTATCAAAGCTGGCTCATGGACATTACAAATTTGTTCTCCTCAGCTCATAGAAATAGGAACGTAATATTTTACAGGTGTGGAAGTGAAGCAGAGACATGAATACTTTAAGACGTATATCCTCAACAGTTGAGGCTGGATATTTAAAAGCATTCAGCAGGGGTCAGTTCATCTTGTAAAGTTTTCAGGGAGAAAAACAGCCGCGTTGCAGTTTGCCTTTGACTAGTCTGACTAGTTACTTTAGCATCTAAAGAAGCCGGAATAACTGAACTTAGATGAAAACCTGACCCAAATATTTGCCCAAGATAGTAAAGGAAATATATGGTACAGTTGTGAAATGAATCCAGCTCTCTCAAATTTCTGCATACCAAAAGGACCTTACTCTCTTCTCTGTTCCAAAGGCTTCTTTTGCTGAGTTTTTGGAAGACAATGCAGCTCTTCTGTGAACTGTTCTTATTAAATCGTTCTTTCTCTTGCTACGAGCTTAGTAGAGGGGAACTCACAACAGTGCTCTCAGGAAGTCCTGTAGAGCACATTAGACAATACTGGGTCCTGAACCCTGAAGTCTCCAGAGGCTTACTGGATGATCTCCTTTTAAAAGACCTCTGTTGGTACCAGTTATCTCAAATTACAAGTCATTGGCAGGTCTCAGAAATCTGCAAGAGTGGGTCTCCCCAGTTGTTACATATCTCAGGAGATCTGCAAAGAAAAGGAGGATGATTAAAGTTTATGGCTTGAGCAAGAAGTAGTCAGAGGAACATTTCCCAGTGTTCCTTTTATGAGTTTTTTTAAAGCAAAAATATTTTTCACTGACAGGCTTTTCTAACGATTGAATACACTGTGAGTTCTGTGTTTGCAAGACGGCCCAGAGAAACAGGCTTTTATTTTCTGCTGGAAGACTGCAGTCTTTAGCACTCTCAATATTAAGATCATTGGAGCCAGGGTTCCCTGCTGATGTTACTAAAGTGAACTTTAATCAATCTTGAAAAAAGGCTTTAATAACCTGAATTATGGCCCCCAGTGCTAGATCTTGGATGGGAGAGTGAGCCTAGCAGTATTGATTTTCTCATGCTCAGCAATTCTTCTGATATTTTTGCCACTTGTTAGCAATGTGTATTTTAATAAAACCTCAGTTTATGAAGTGCCTTTTCCCAGCAACCTTTCTGTGTTTAAGTGGAACGTTATTACATGATTCACATATATTTTTCCTCATTGTGAAGCAAATCTGTTTTTTTGAGGAAGATTCTGGATTCCAAAACTAATCTAAAAATGGAAGCTTTCTTTCCTGTCTAATTATGAAACAGCTTTTGTCAGTCCCACCAGATCGGGAAGACGAGCCAGAAAGTAGCATGGATGGTCAACCAATTTTATTCTTTCATTTTCACTTTTTCTGTGAGGAGGCAAATGCTTTTTTTGACTCAATACAACATTTTAAGTCCTGGCCTGTATGTTTAGAAGAACTTAAGAGTTGGTTTTAATGAAACAACCTGGACAGGTTTAGAGAATTCAGAGTCTTCCTGAGAGAATTGCAAGTAACTGAAAGGGGCTGCCTTCATTTTTGACCAGGAAATCTGACGGGGAGTCCACAGGAGCAGTTTTCTGTTTATACGTGAAGAAAGACTGGGTGCAGGGGGGAGCAGAAATGAATAATGTTGCTAATTTTTCTCAAGGTTTGTGTTCTAACAATGTAAATTACAGCAAAGTACACAGGTGGCATCTTATATGTGGTCTGCAGCCTTCTGACCTCCTTCTGAAAGGTGACCTTGTGGTTTGATGGGTTGGCTCTCCATGAGTAAGTTGGTATTGAGCAGACCGCTAATGCTTCTCCACAGCACTATTGCTGTACCTTTATAGGGACTGCTAAATGATGTGGTATGTACCACAGAGACCAGTGTCCAGAGGAAAGTGCTGTCAAAGAGTGAGAGGGGGTTAACCACAAAATATTTACCATTTTAGTGTGCACTGAAAAAAAAAACATAGCCGAAACCAGGATTTTCCTTTAGTGTTCTTCGTGCATTGTGGTTTTACATTGGCTGCAGAAAAGGTTCTGTACAGTGTTGATTCTCCAAAGCAGATGGCAAACAATGATTAACCAGTTCCTTCCAGCTGCTTGCTAATGAGCAGAAACCAAGTTGAACTAGTTATTCATATTAAATGAAGATTTTTTTTAAAAATATCATGTAGTTATGAGCATAAAGGTTCTTACCTAAATCTAAACTTTCCCAGAATAGTGCACTTGGGGCTGGATGTCTTTCTTCAAGCTTATTTCTAGTGGCAGAGGATATGAAAAAGTAAATGATAGTAGAATATGATTATAGTTCTTAATGTAATTTAAAATTATTCCATTGTAAGTGAAATACTGATGCACAAGGGCAAGACCTTTGAACCGCATGCTTTTACAAGTCTGCCCTTCGCAAAAGTAAGCGTCTTGTATGCTGCTGTTGAGACTTACTGTCTTGTCTAAAGCTTCTTTGATTTGAGTGGAAGCATTTCTCTAGCAGTAGTATGAAGGATTTTAGATTTATGGCATTAAGAGCTAATGGGAAGCACATTTGCTGGACATTCATATTCCTAAGCTGTTTTACTCACGGCACTTCAAGACCAAGTGAGGCGTAGGATAGATAAGCTTTCAAATTAAAAAAAAAAAAAGTTTTTAATATTGATAATTTGAGAAATGGAATATATACTTCCATCAGTGAGATGATAATGAAGCAGGCTGGGGGCCAACTGTGTAGGAAGCAGCTCTGTAGAACAGGATCTGGGGGTCCTGGTGCACAAGTTGACGTCAGCCAGCCGTGTGTGCCCTTCTGGCAAAGCACCAACTGCATCCAGGGCTGCATTACCAAAACTGTAGCCAGCAGCTCTAGAGGAGTGATCCTCCTCTCTTTATAGCACTTGTGAGACTGCGCTTAGAATATTCTCTCCACTTTGGGGCACCCTAGTACAAGAAAGATACCCCCATACTGGCACGAGCCCAGTGGAGGGACCACATGGTAAACAAGGAGGGGCTGAGAGAGCTGGGTCTGTCAAGGCTGGGTAAAGAAGGACAAAGGGAAGAACTTATTTCTGTCTGCAACTACCTGATCGCAGGGTAAGGAGAAGATGGAACCTGCCTCTTCTCAGAGGTACACAGCAGTAGAATGAGGGCCCACGGCCACAAGTTTGAACATGAGAAATTCCTGTCAGGTACAAGGAAAATCTTTTTACCAAAGTGTGGTAAAGCACTGGGACAGGTGCCCGGAGAGGTTATGGGCACTTTGGAGGTGTCCGAGATTCAACTGGATTCGTGCCTGAGCAACCTGATCTAATTAGACCTGCTTTGAGCGGGAGGTTGGACAAGATGCTTCCAGAGATCCCTTCCAACCTGAATTATTCTGTGGTTCTTTGATTCTATCATAACAACGACTAAAACAAGAACAGTGTTGCAGACTTGGACCACTGGAAGATCAAAAAGGGACAACTTGTTGAAAATTAGAGTGGAATTAAAAATATTGTACATTGGATCAATTCACCTTCTGGCATCAAAAGAGTCAGGGTTTTATGTAATGAATAGTTAGTTACCTCTGCATTTCTTCTGTATGGTTCTGCCTAAAGTGAAATCACAGCTTCATTCATTGACTTCATGAGGCTCTGAATTCTGTATGCTTAAATGGAGATCATAGGAGGGTTCTTTAAAGTCAGATAATGGGTTTAATATGGGAGAACCTCGGAGAATAGTTTTCAGTTTTTCTGAAAGTGTATTTCACAACCACCAGATTCCTTTAGCATATATTGATAAAGTTATGCTAGAATTGGAAAAAAAAACCCAAACAGTATTTTTCTCTCAGCTTTGTACCTGTGTTCCTGTAAGTACAACTATTTAGTTGAATTGCTAAAAAAAAGGAGGGGAAACTGGAGGGAAGAAAAGCTTCCTTCCTATGATCCCCAAGTTAGAAAGTATTTCAGAGCTTTGAAAACCATTGACCAGCTCTGACATTTAGAAAGCACATCTTACAAAGAAAGACTATGTAAAGTCGAAACCTTATGATGTGAGCTTAATTACACCCTGAAAATGCTTGCTTTTTACAACTGCAATAAAACATATCAAATACAGTATAAACATAAAGTGCAGTTACTAGGGTGTATGTTCCTTCACTGCATTTCTGAAAAGGGGGAAGGGTTTTTAACATTGCTTAGGCTGGCTTTATGAAATGGCACTTGTCAGCAGAGTGTGTATAGCCCAGTTACTGTTATGTTTATATGATAAAAAATGTCAAGGGTATGTTTCCTCCTCTTATCTAACCAGCCTGTTCTACTTTATGATGTTGCATATACTATTGATTACAATATTTTTAGTTGTGTGGATTATGCGTGAGTACAGATGATGATAAATTCACACTGGAGTCTACTCGGCCCGTAAAAATGTTATGCAACTCTGAGGAAAAGTTACTGTTATTAAAGAACCATTTTGGAAAAAAAAGTGCCTGTTTCAGCAGCCCAGCCTTGATCCTTTTATGCAGTCTGTGTTTGGGATGAGTGCAGGTGTAGATGTAATTATGAATTTGGAATGGTCCAGGAATATTTTAAGAACAAAAATACCTGCAATGTAGAGGTTAACTTTTCGTGAATAATGGCTACAGAACAATTTGGTAATTTTCTGCCCTAATGTTCATAATACGCCCTTCCACAAGAACAGTCTGGATCTAAGGAGCACCTATCAGCATGTTATTGCCAATTCCAATGTTTGGCATTTGTTGTAATTTTATGGTAATATTAAAAAAATGGTTTTTCTTCCCCTCATACATTTTAGCCTTCAGAACTTGTTTTCTTTCCAGCATTTTCCTTGTAGTCCTGAGGGATTCTTACATATTTGTAGAGAATCTGACATAATACATTAGTCCAGTAGCTGAAGCATTAAAAAGCAAGAAACGTAAGACTTGTGATTCTGAGAACTGATAATACCGTTTTTATGATTTAGGAAGATTTTTTTTAATTGAACATTTATACGCTTGTATGTGAATCCATTACATGACATACACCGTGGTTAGCAACAGCTTTTGTGTGTCATGGCTCAGGTTCCCATACACTCCTGACAGTATGTATATTCATGAGATTCATGACATTTTCCTGCATCTGCTCTTATAACAGATTTCATTTCAAAGCAGCACTTCATTGATGTAGTACACTGACGCATTTTACGTATAATTGCTTTTCATCTGGTTGTATGATTATTTTGTGACACCTAGTGGATAAATTGATAGTAGTGCCCATTTGAATTTCCTCAAGTTTTTTTAGATTCTCTTGATAGACATTCTGGCCTGGAAACTCAATTCACATTACAAACACATAGACTCTCTTGCTTTCTTACTTTCTCCTTTTTTTTTTTTCTCTTTAACTGTGCTCATGGAATAACTTGCTCATAGCCAGGTGAACAAATACCCCACACCAGCCTTGAGGAAATTCTAAGAGTCCCAAAATAATGCAAGGTAGTAAAAGTCTGAAAACTTCATGATATTGTTTAGTCAGGATCCCTACGTGTGCAGCTTGTGATCTTCACACATCATCTTTTTCTACTGTATTAACTTTTCTGTGGTGTTCTTCAAACACGCAGTTCCCTTAGGTATTGACTATACACTACATAATGTTGTAAAATGTTACAAAGAAGTACTTACACTTACTACCCTATGAGGACTCTTAGAAATACCCATTCCTTTGCTGTTCTTAGAGAATGAAATCTGATGAATAATTAAAATATTATTCTATACACACAAGAATGTTTTCAGAATATTTACATCAAGAAATAGAGTCTAGAAATGCCTTAAATACATGACCTACTTTCACAACTAAGATATATCTTGTGAAGTACATCTTAATTTACATGTCATGGATTCTGTGCCTGAAGCTTATTTCAAAGTCATTTCTCTTTCAGAAAAGCGTTTATATACTCTACAATACGTTTGCTATAAATGCTGTGGGATAGAAAAGTAGGTATTTTTATATTACTTTATTTTTTATGTTAATAAGGGGAGTGCAATTAATTATTTCAGTTGCACCAAGCCTGCTTGCTGGATTGCTGGGTTGATACTATTAGTGTGCACGTTTCCATCTTCAGAGGAGGTATAATATGCTCCTTGCCCACCAGATTTTAAATTCTGAAGTCTTCCGGCATCCCAGAGCAGGCACAGAACAATAGTTTACATGATAGCTAAGGCAAGAGTTTAGTAGTTTTTAAGTAGGAGCTAAAAGGGACTATAAGGCACGTGAATTTGGAGATAAAAGGTTATGTATTTTTCATATGTGGGGAATTGGAATGGAGTTGTGCAGAGGACATGAAGAAATTGATTTTAAAGACTGTCTTCAAGATTTTAGGTTTCAGCCTGTCACTCTTCAGAGAAAATGCATTGCATATTTCCACTCCCAAGAGGCTTCAAAATCAAAAAATGTATTACTAAACTGTGTCTTTAACACCGACTGATGAGGTGCTCTTTTTCTGTGCTCTTCCTAGTTGCTCATTCTAACAGTTCTCTTGTGACTTCCATTTATGTAAAATTAGGGCCTGTAGCAACAGCATCGTGAATAATGGACACAAAGAGCCTAACACACCGTCGAGCGCTGGCACAGGTCTGCTCATTCTCTGCCACCTGAAGCCCTGCTTTAAGTCTGTTAATGAACATTTAACCAGTGAAAGCTTTAGTCTCGGGTAAAGACTTACACAAGAGTAAATCTATGGAGAGCCCCGGTCACCTGAGAAAACCAAAGGTTGTGCAAAGGGAGCTGGCAGCGCTGCGTGTCTGGCCACCCGAGCTCCTCACCAGTAATTCGTGAGGAGCACTCCCTGCGCCGGTGAGCACTGTACGGATGTCACCACCCCCATCACTCCAAAAGCCTTCACCCCCTCGGCATGAATGGTCAAATCGGGCTCTCGCAGTGAAAATGGCACTTTCCCGNAGTTTTTTAAGACTTGTGTCGTGTAAACCTGGTGTGGGTCTCGGACTGGGCTTTGCGTTGGATGGCTAATGAGGCTGGTAATCTCATTAGCTCGTGCAGTGAGCCTACATGTAAGCCTTCTTTTCGGTGTCTTTGTTGTGCCCACAGCATGGTGTACTCCGAATGGAAAACAACTGATCAGAGCAGAGGCAAAGTAATCGTGACAAAAGCACATGTGTGTATCTTTTTAATCATAACACAACTTGAGACAGTATCAAAGGGTGGTAACAAAGCTGTTACTGTGCACAGAGATCATCGGCTGGTAACCAAAGAGAAGGAAAAACTAAAAGGAAAAAGGGATCTCAGTGATTACCAGTGTTGTTAGCAGCAAATTCAGGGGGTTCCCTGGGAGCTAGAGATGTGCAGGAGGCAGGGCCCAGTTCAGGCTCCAGAAGGACGGCAGAGGAAGGAGACGCAGGGCAGGACGTGTGCCGAGGAGGCATTGCATCTCCAGAGGCAGCCACACCGCCCCAGGCACAGGCTGTCCATTGGCTGGTGGAGGCCTCTCACTGTCCGCTGTTGTCCCATGGCCTGGCAAAGCCATGTCCTAACAGGGACACAGAAATGTCTGGAAGGGTGAATGGAAATGCTTGCTCTTCTAAATGGCCTTTTTGGGTCAGGTCTATAGAATCATAGAATCGTTTTGGTTGGAAGAGAGCTTTAAGGTCATCAAGTCCAACCGTTAACCTAGCACTGCCAAGGCCACCACTATGGCATGTCCCTAAGCACCACATCTGCCCATCTTTTAAATACCTCCAGGGATGGCAATTCCACCGTTTCCCTGGACAGCCTGTTCCAATGCTTGATAACCCTTTCAGTGAAGAAATTGTTCCTAATATCCTTCCTAAGCCTCCCCTGGCAGAGCTTGAGGCCATTTCCTCTTCTGTTGCTTGTTACTTGGGAGAAGAGACCGACCCCCACCTCGCTACAACCTTCTTTCAGGTAGTGAGAGAGTGATAAGGTCTCCCCTCAGCCTCCTTTTCTCCAGGCTAAACAACCCCAGTTCCCTCAGCTGCTCCTCGTAAGACTTGTCCCCCAGACCCCTCGCTGGCTTCATTGCCCTTCTCTGGACACACTCCAGAATCTCAATGTCTCTCCTGTAGTGAAGGGCCCAAAACTGAACAGAGTACTCAAGGTACGGCCTCACCTCTACCCCCCCCNCCCCCCCCCAAAAAAAAGGTAACCAGGAATAAACAGCCCGCTGCAGTTTTAGTTTGCAAGGCCTGTACAAGTATTTTCCCTATGTTAATATTTGTGAACTTCCAGGCTTCTGCTTCTTAACTGTCAGGCTGAACAAGCCCAGTGCCCAGTGCCAAGACCTCAGAGCATCATTCTGAATTGGAAGTTAATTTTAAGCTTTTAACAATATTTTAAAACAAACATCCTACATAGATTGGTGATTTTATGCCAGCTTTTCATATAATGCTGTCCACGATTTCAAACGCTATGGGTCTAACGTGATCATGACAAATGGAAGTTTGTAAAGGATGGATTTTGCTTGTCTGCCGTAATACAAAGATTATTCTTCATTAGCACTCAAATAACTTTATCCTGTTTGTGGTGATGGCAAATGTAAGTGTGCATTGATGTAAATATGGAATTTTAGGCCAAATGCTGAGTTATTTAGACCCTTGGTCTAATCCTGGGTCCTAGAGTACTAATTTCCTCACTCATGCTTGTCAGCTGCTTGGTCTCGCTAAGGGCTAATATTCAAAATTAAAGCCTTATGGGTCAAAGGGCAGAAGACATTTTCCTACCAACTAGAATTATTGGTGTAGTTGCATTTCTGCAAAATGAATTTTAGTTTCTTGTTGAGGCTTTGAGCATACCCTGACAGACATTCCCTCTTGGTACTTAATTAAGTTAGAACTTGTACATACTGGTTTATTGCATGTGTTTTTAAAAGGAAGACAATTTCCAAGGATTTAAATCCCTTTCAGAGTGAAAAATCAGTTTTCCCAAAAAGGAATTTGTGGGTTGAGATTGGGGGTAGCGGTTTTTATGAAGATGTCAGATTAACATTGTTTTCACAATCTTGTGACTCTGGTTGAGGTTGTTTTCCTAGCTTACATAAGGAACTGGAATAAATAACACTTCCTGTCAGTACTACCACACAGGTTAGGTGTGAATTGCACATATTTGAAAAGCCAAATCTATTTGACTTAAAAGTCAGATGCTTTATTTAAGATTCTCTGTGTAGTAGGGCTTTTTTCCATCAAAAAATGCTTAAAAACGTTACTCAAATAATTGCATGTGGGATGGCTCAGTATTTAGATAGAGAGATTGGAAGACTGTGATCCTGACTGTTCTCTACACCAGCAACTGTGCCCAGTTGCCTTTTTTATTTTCACGGGGCTCGACGAGAAGTGGGAAAGGTGCAGTTTTGAAGAGTTTGACATCACATGTCAAATCAAGGATAAAGGTGCTCAATTTCAGTGTCCAATTTTGTGTTCAGAGATGTTAAGCAAATCCAGGTGATGCCGGTTGAGTTATGTGAGTTCAGTTCTTCCAAAAATAAGTGAATAGCAACACCCTAAAATCGGTGAATATTTGGGGGGCGGGGAGGTGTCATTAATATTTCATTTTTGTGTCATCTGCATGAATACAATCTTCATTAGAGCGTGGACATAAATTATGAATGTTTAGGAAATGCTTACTGTAAGAAAGGTGTTATATGCCCCTTCTATTCTTGCTGTCTCTGACAAGAGGAAAAAAAAACCTGACACATTTTCTTAGCTCTTCTCTTAACAAGAAACAATCCCTAATTTGTCACAGCTTCATCTCTTCTTACTGCAGACACTCATCTCCCAGATAATCCAGCCCTTGTGTTTTTTGCTTTTATGCACGGTGAGATATCAAGAATACCTGTAACATTTGTTTTTCATACCCCCGGCGCGTTTGCCACTTCCACACAGGTTTCGTCTCCCCTGGACGCTGGCCTCACCCTGATTTCTGGGCATTACTGTCTGGTAATCATCATTTCTGCCATGGAGAGCTCAGAAACGCAACCCAGCGTGAGTCCCTGCTGCTGCTGCTGCTGCTGCTGCTCTCGCAGCCCTCCGTGTCGTGCCTGGCAGCCATCTTAGACCTGGGCAGAAAGCCCGTCGGGGCGAACACAACAAACCCGGCTGGGAAGTAAGTAGATGGAAAGATTATGCTAGGAAAACACGGAAGATAAATATTTTAAGTCCTACAAAACAAATAGTTTGCAATGCACTGAACAGTTCTGCGTTCCTTTTGGAGTTTTATTTAAAAAAAAAAAAAAAAGTGTCTTCTTAAATATTTATTTGCTTAAGAATGCAAATGCAACATACAGAGCAGCCAGTGATTAGCCTTGGTTTAATTTCTCTTTTTCTGGAAGCTTTGAGAGATTCTGAGCATTTTCATCATTCTCTTGAATACTAGCTTTTATGGCTTTTCAGTATTCAGAGTATTACATAAGCAAAACTCAGAAATAAATGCAAGAGAAAAATAAAATTTTTGTCATTTTGCATAAGCAGAAGACATAATCTCACATCCAAGAAAAATGAGGTCTAGTTTTGATGGAAAACTGTCTTTTTCCTAATGCATTCCCTTTTGAAGCATCTGTTCAACATTCAAGGCATTTTACAGTAGTAAGGCTATGAAATGCCTAACACGTATGTATAGAACATGTCTGTGAAGGCGCAGAACAGCTTTGGTGTGCACCCAGCCCTGGCTCCTTGTCTTTACTGCTAGTCAGGTCTCTCTATACCCCCATTCAGTAGGTTAAAGCAGCTATCATTCAGCACATCCCATTTTACCGTTCTAAATCTTTTCTAAAACGTGCTGTGTGAGCTGCCATTTCTATGGAGGAATTTCCTTGACTTTTGCATGGATCCACATGAGAGTAAGGAAGCTCCTGTGGGGGTCTGGGCTGGTAGGCAGGCTACAGTATGTGAGATGGAATTATTTAAGCTAACGTATTTGTACGTTTTTACTTTCCATTGCCTTTTCTTTTCCTCATACATAAAATGTTCAAGATTTTAGGAACATATATAAACTATTGCAGAGCTCAGAGACATTTAGCCTCAGAGTTCTGACTCATTTCATAGCTCCTTCTTTTTCCCAAATATTTGCAAACAATACAATAAAGACAATGGTTTCAGTGAATATGTAAAATTATTTAATAGAACCATGTTACAGCACCTGTGATGTAATAAAAAAGTAGACAGAGGTAAACAAAAATGATATAACTGATTTTAATAGAATTACTGCTCAATGCAAGTAGTCCTTGGCTCCTAAATGCTTTTCTGATGTCTAAGATGTCTAAGGGTTCAGAAGTGTTGTCTATAACTTCCGTGCCCCATAATTTGTGCTTTATTGGATCATCAGGACCTTCTTCAAGGCCACTGAGGCCGAGTGAAGGCATACTGCTGATTTCAATAACGTGTGAATCGCTCCCCTCTTAAAAGAAGTCTCCTGATGACTTTGAGGAAAATGTTCCCACGCAAAACTGTGAATAGGGTTTGTAGAAACCAAAACAGCGCACCTGAACGTTACAGCACCGAGTAACCTCATTGATGAGCAAACATCACAGCCAAAGTTTGTCACCCATTTGAATGTTATCACAAAGGTAGACAATGATAAATTTGATCTACTAGTTACAGTCTGGCTATACTAATGCCTAGTTAAAGGTACTGCAAAGTTCGTGTATGCAGGCTAATGTTCTTCTCTAGCCAGCTGAGAAAGACAAACACTTCTACAGAGAACTGTCTAGAGCAGGAGCCTAACTGAATCAAATTTTAGAAAAACCTCTGCCTGTCCACTGAATGTGGAGAAGGCTGTGGAGGTTTGGTCCTGTGAGTATTTCCCATTGTGCCTGCCTGAAGTTTGGGCAGAATCTGTCCTGTATTATTAAATTGCGGTAAAGTTTCACAACTAGGGAAAGAGCTGTTGTTTTGCCATTTTAGAAAAAGCTGTGTTTCAGTAGTGGGTAAGGTCGCGATATACGTCACACTTCACAAGAGTCACAGAATCTGTGTTTGTAGAATATTTTTTACTTCTTGAAGGATGCAATGTGTATGAAGGCAGTGTGTCGTTTTTGTTATATTTATTTTAAAATATATTTGAAAATACTGTGTGTCAAGTTTATTATATGTAGGTCACAGGAAACTGAATCCTTCCCTCCACCAAGTAATTTCTGGCTGAAACCTCCAGGAAAGTTCCCTGCCTTGGCACTGCTCTGTAACAACCCTGTCCTGCCCAGGGCCTGATCCTGGGCCTGTAGAATTCGGTCAGAAAGTTTCCCCTTGGCCTCAGCAACCACCGTAGCAGAACCTCAGCCATTTAGCCCACAGCTGCTCTTGCCAGCAAACGTTTGTGACATTTTCGATAGTGAATAAATAGTCTGTAGGAGCAGGGCGGTGACTGTACACCGCTTTGGAAGCCAGAAGATAATCGCTATATGGAGACATGTTGGAAACGGCTGATCTGGCCTGCATCCAGGCCCTCAGCCTTCCTGGGGAATATCCTTACTGTTTCACTAGCCTCTGAGGCATCTCTTTGCCCCGGAGTAGTCACGGTGCACCACCTCGGTGCATTTACCTTCCTCCCGGGAACCCGGTGAGGTTTTGCATTTGTATATCATTCTGGGTGGAAGGTGCTCTGAAATCACAAAGCGCTTGGTCTGTGTTGTCCCGGAGTCTGTTAATTAGTAAGGCTTTTTACTACTTTAAAACTGTCCTCGTTCCTATTGCATCATAGAAATAGCAGACTTGGCCCTGCGCCTTTTTAAAGTGACTGCTGAGGTATTTATTAACACCAGTTCCAAGACGTTTTGCAGTGAGCAGTGAGAGTTGGAATATGGAAATGTCATATTTTTCCTAGTATTAAACAGTTTTAAACTAGAAACATAACTCTTGCCAGATAGTTATTTTGTATGCATGTCTTCCTCATAGAGAGAAAATGAACATGCATTTTCCTTTCATTAAGTATTTTAAAGTTCATCCTTGTTTGGTGATCTAGTCAATTAAAACACTTTTATGAGCAGCTTGTGAGAGCAGAAAACTAATTAATTTAGGTATTGGATAAAGCACATTCTTTTCCATTTTTGTCTGCTAATGGGTACTACTAATACCCATAATAACAGATCTTATAGAAAACAGTATTACACGAAGTTTATGGTACTTTACAAATAATTATCTCAATATCTTTGTGAATGAACAAACTACTATTTTTGTGGGAAAATATACATTAAGGCAACATTGTATCAGAACTGCACGCAGAGAAAAGAATCTTTAACATTGTTATCATTGTAGTAAATAAGAGAATCTTTTCGAAAGGGTGAATAAAAGCTCACAATTTTTTCAACAGGGGTGAACGTTTTCCAGTCTCCCACCTAGTATTGCACCTAAAAGCGAAAGTGAAGTCAAGTTATATTAATGACAGGCAGGCAGTGTAAATCCCTGGAACATATTCAGGCTCTCCAAAGTGTTGCCATTGTTTGGATCTGTATTTTCACTTCTGTCTCTCAGAGTCACTGGAATCAGCTGTAAGAATAGAATCTTCATCCAAAATTTCCAGTGAGTGGAGGTGTTTGTGTCTGTGGGGTATTTTGGGCTTTTCACTACTGCGGGCACATCCTTTTAATGCTGGATTGGTCCTTTGAACTGTTTTCACTGGACCATCCAGCATAAAGAGCTGCTACACTGAAAGGTTACATTGTTTTTATTCTTCCACTATAAAGCGAATGCTTATACAGAAGTCTGACTTTGAAGTAAATCACACAATACACAGCTTTCCTCCAATTATGTTATGTAACGCTGTTGTATTTATATAAGGAAAGGGTTTATTTTGCACTGAAAGCACTTTCTGTGAGATGACCACATGGGTACCCACCCAGCACTGCTAAGATTCACTGACTTCTGCGCAGAATTTTAGCCAAAGCTCCAATACAAATTCTAGGCCCTTAGGAAAAATACTGAGATCTCTGACCGCACACATAAAAAAAGATGTTTGGTTTTAAATATTTTATCTAAAAAACAGAGGTACAGGGTAGGGTTTTTTCCAGAGGATTATTCAGAGAGTAATTGACCTTGCCAAAAAGCGGGCACTCAGAAAATGCAGACATTTAAAACACTTAAGTACATAGAGAAAACTGTCATGCTTTCTGCTGCAGAGCTTTCCAAATGGGTTTCTTTGATAGTGGTTAGAGATCAGCTTCTCCTACCGGTTTTTACCATTTACATTAATGAGATGTTGAAATCTCTCCTTCTAGTCTTTATGTATACTATACAGAGAATATTTTAATGTATATGCTTTTTGGCCTACAAGGGCATTGGTGTTACAAGATGTGAAATCTGGGGCTGTACCCATATTTACTCCAATGGAGTGGTCTCAAAATGGACAGAGTTGCGCTGTTCCTGTTTTGTGCAACAAATATGGACCGTGTACAGCTCACAGCAACCAGTAACCTCTTTCTACCCGTGGTCTCAGTCCACTACAGTGAAATGATCTTTGGCGTTGACAGTATAACATTGCCTTTTATAGATTAACAAATTGGTATCTAATTTGGTCAGACATCTGCGTTGTCCTTCCTTCTCTGCTTCGTTTAAAAGTGTGTTTGTTCCTTGAAGGTGAAGTAGCTGATACCTCTTTCTGCCTGTGTCTGCAATGCTCTCAACATTTAAGTCAGTCTCAAAAAATACATTTCTTTTTTTCAGTGTACTTTGTCTCTTGCCTGTCTCTTTCAAATTGGGGGTCGCCATGGGCTGTGGAATAATTGTGAGTGAGAAAGCTGGTGCTGTGCATGGTTCTCCGTGAGAAAATGTACTAGACACTGTTCTCTGCTTTTCCACGTGCTCTCACTCACCATAGTTGCTTCAGTGTGCAGTGAAATTAAATTGATATGTACGTGTTTTCTCTTCCTCCTCTCTTTTTAGGTCCCCATATTGATTATGCTGAAAGCAGTGGAAGGTCACTTCAGTCACCCTGAAATGTGATCCACCACATTTGGGGTGAGATCTGCTTTATGGTGAAACATCGCTTTAGTTTCTCTGGGTACGGGTGGTGCATGTGTCATTTATTGTTTTCTTTAGTTTACTGTTAACAAAAAGTAAGTTAGCCGATTAGGTTAGGGTATTTGCTTTGAAAGTTTCCTTAGTTGTTAAAGCAGTATTTATATTATAGTATGGACCGGTATTGCAGTTATTTCCATTTCTTTAGATGAGTCCTGAATGAGAAGTGTTGTCCATCAAACCAGGTGGTGGGGAATAACAACCCCCTCAAACTCTAGCATGAGTGTGAGGTTAGAGTAGATCATACTATGGTGGCAATTCTGCTAGTCATATTAACCAAAGTCCGTGTAGTAGGGTAGGGTATGTTTAGTTTGGCCATTGATTCAGAGCTGGGTTACTGTCCATTGAGGAATATCATATTTAAGTAGGCTGTAACATTTCCTCACAGTCTTGACAAATTCTTGATTCGGTCTTATAGATTTACCCACACGGAATTTGGGAAAGTCAGCTAGAGAAAGTCAGCTCTTCCCCATTAGTATAATAGAGGAATATTTGGAAGCATGTTAAACAATCCCTGTACATCAGCATCCACTCTCTAAGTTGTAGCGATGCCTTTCTTGAAGTGACAAAACTGGTTTGATAGGATGCAGTCCTGTCAGAGCTGGAAGTACAAAAGTGCATTTATTAAAAATGAATGCTGTATCCTCTTTCCCCTCGTGTATCTTGTCACTGACGTGACTTCACAAGCTGCAAATCTAGTAAACGTTCCTAACATGAAACGAGCTCATTAAGCAAAATATCGACTGGTATATAGCAAACTGTTTCAGACTCAAGACTCTTAATATTTGTCTCCAGAGTTTTTTGTCTTCTAGGTTGTCACCAAGCAATCCAGCTGTCTGGGAATACAGCTTGTGTTTCATCTGATCAGAGTCTGACTGTCCTTTGGGGTGAGGTAGTAGGTTGTATAGTTTTAGGGTTATGCCCTGCCTGTCAGATAACTATACAATCTACTGTCTTTCCTGAAGTGGCTGTGATATCATCGCTGGATATGTCTTCAAAAGACAGAGCAAATATTTTTCAACCGTAACAGTCTCTGACCCTGTCTACATGTTGGATTTGGTTCTTGTAGCAGGATTATGAAAGAACACAAATGTCCTTACAGTGTTTAGATTCCTGTATTTCTCATTCAGGTTCAAAAGCAATTTCCTTTTTGTCGTTTTCTCAGAGAAGGTGGGGTGTAAGTGACGGGGCACAGAGGTACGACCCAGTCTGCAACGGGCTTGCTCACGCTCAGCTTTCTCGGCCTGCCATGAGAGTAGCCATTTGGAAACAGCTGACCCATTTCTTCATGACTTTGTGGCATTTGTGTTTATATTAAATGGAAAATGCCACTTTTGATTCAGCGGCTATTTAAATCTACTTTGCATAGGCTGTTTGAGAAACTGTGAAGTGATGAGTTGGACAAAAAACAAAGAGGATGTCTTCCAGTTGCTCGTGTTCTGCCCTGGAACTGGTAAATGATTAAGCCCTAAGTAAAGAGGCTTCTTTAATCGTTTTTTGTATGCTGATTTAACTTGCTTTTTCATTACATAATGCTAATCTGGGAGGGACAGTGCTTACCACTGCGGTTCTTATGTCTCTGCAGTCACCCCCACCAATTCTGACTGACTTCCAGGTAGAACTGTGAGGAAGGGCCAACAGGAGGTAATAGTGGTCTTTTTAAGGCGAAGAAATATGTGGGCTAGAAAATGCTAAGGGAATCTTACTTGCAAATGGTGAAATGTTAGTTTCCTTCAGAAGATGTGCTTGATGCTTTAACAGGATGAGGTAGTAGGTTGTGTGGTTTCAGGGTAGTGATTTTGCCCCAATCAGGAGATAACTATACAACCTACTGCCTTCCCTGATAAGCAGCATAACAACATCAGTGTCTTAATTCACAGAAAAACAAGAGCTAAAATACACTTCTGAGACCAGCAGTGTAAGTTGAGATACAGCTGTTGTTATCCTGTCCCAAATAGCTCTAAATTTAGTGTCTCGCATTATTTTTAATAACCGTCTGCAGAATAATTATCTTTTTTAAAGTCTTTATCATGAGAAATTGAATTAAAGAACTTTGCCTTATTTCAAAGTTTTTCTGCTCTTGATCTGTTTTGTTTCTGGTTCATCTGAGTGGAATGAAGTTGTTGTGGGAAATTATTCAAAAAATGCTGTGAACTTGCATTCGAGATGTTTGTATTTCCTTGACATCTTAGTGTGAGTGCAACAAATTTTACTAGCAACGCACTCATTGTGTTCAACCTTACCTCCCCTTCAGGAATCGTCCAGTGTTTTATGAATAATACCAGATTAAGTCACACAAGGTTCTCCAGCAGGTCAGCTTTATATTACAGGTAAAAAGCTGTAACGATGAAAATCAAGGACCAGGTTTAAAAAAACAAAGCCAGACCCAGCCAGATTTGACACAGCCAAATTTGTACCCTCAGTTTCCCATAAGCAGGCTCATTTCATGACATTTAAATGCCCCCAAAAGAGAATTCTTTGCTATATAAAAGGCACAAATTGCACCTGGAAAACCATGGACAGAAAATGTTAAATCCATTAAAGACATTTTGAGAATACAAACTACTGAGTCTTACACCAAAAACCTGTGGAAAAAAGGGAGTATAACAACAGGGTGCTGGTTTTGGTTGTGTACACAGAAATCATTCTCCCACGTGCAAAATATACCAGGAAATAAGAATCACGCAGAACTTAAGGTTACCTTAAGACCGGAGGTATCAAGCTGGTTATGTATAACCATTTGTATGTGTTTTGATTATACATCATCTCATTACTGTAGATTGGAGTGAAAACTTCAGTTGGACATAATCCTGTATTCCTATCTCACACGCTACACAAAAGAAAGCCTTGCTCACGTAAAAAGCATTGCCCCCGTATCTGTAGCTAGGCAAGCTGAGACATCCACGGTGAGAGCAAATAAGAAAACTGATGTTGCATTTGAAAGCAAAAAACTGGGTATTTTACTGCTTCTCTGGTCCAAAAATATCACACGTATCTGGACTTGGATGGTATTTGAGGTCATTCAACACCTCAGAACAGGAGCTTTTGTTAATACCTTTAATGAAAGGTTAGGAATGTTATTTGACTCATGTTCATAGAGAGGGATAAAGGCAGTTGGTAGAAGAGGAAAAATTGCTGCGTGTCTGAAAAACTTAGGAGAACAGGCAATACTGTGGCTGGTTTTAATCTTCTCTTTTCTTCTTGCTGTTTAAAGAGGATCTCTTAATTTAAAACTTCTGTAAAGGATACTTACCATGCTGGCCATGTTCAAGGGCTGCGGGACATGCATTGCAGATTCTGAACTCTCTTTCTTCTGCTGAAAATGCAGACTCACAGCTGCAGTGTAAACATCTTGGATGAGTGTGAGTAGTGATTGCATTGTGTGTAGCTTAAAACATCCTGCTTCTCTCCAGGATACAGAATTGGCTGGAAATTTCTAGCTTAGTCTTGCATTCAGTAAATACATAGCAAATGTTCTGTATGGGAGAAAGGGGTGAAAAGAGGGAAAATGCTCTCTGCATTTTACAACAGCCTGTCTCTGAAGTTGTTTTAAAATCTTTTGGCTCTGCCTGGGTCAGCATTTTGTTCTTGGTAATGAGCTGTGAGTTTTCAGATACTAGTCATTCTGGCAAGCCCGTTAAAACAAAGGGCCAAAAAAGTCCGTAGTGTTCTCTTTGCTAGGATCTACAGTAAATGCAAAAACATGTGCCTGTATTTAGCAATGTGCAAGCCTGCAGTTAATCGGGTCTGTCCTTAGCAGTAGGTGTCATTACAGCTAATGGGAACTCCAATAGAAACTTTAAAGCACAACTCTCTGGTACAAAATATTTGCCAGAACTGTAAACTGAAAATTGTTGTGTCAAAATGTAAGTAGTAGCTTGGGCTGCTGGAATCATGATGAAAAACAAGCTGGGGTTTTTTTTCAACTAAAGTCAGCATGACTTCTTCTTGAGGTCATGTGCTGTTGTGTCGCCCATGTTAGGTATGAGGAAAAAGCCTAATCATGAATGCAGATAACATAGGATAAGTGCGTACATAACATACACTTCAATAATCTGTGTCTGCTTCAGTATGATTGGGGTTTTTTCGTGTTTGGGGTTTTTTTTAGTGTAACAGCAATATTAAGTCAACGAGCAGAAGCTTAGTATGTCTTGCTGGAACAATGCCTGTACATTTGTTTGTAACAGACCAGGTGGAAATCGGTGGGTGTGGGATTTTCTGTGAGGTCAGGATTTCAGTTGTTAGTTCCCCTGTTGTGTCCTGGAGAAAGTAAACGGTGTTTTGAGACCAGAGTGGTCACAGGTATGACAAAGGCATCAAGCAGATTCCTGACATTAAAGCCACCCTTGCTGAATTTTACATCTCTGCTGCATGGATGTGTGGAGCGTTATACGTCTTTCTTCTGTGATCCCATTCAAGGCGGTTATGGTTTTGGGTTGTTTTTTTTTTAATGTGAGCAGACCTCCATATTCTCCAAAACCAGGATGCCCAGTATGAAAATCTTGAGTCCATTTGGCAAAGCACTAAAGCAAAGGTAAATGTTTTTAGACAATCTGGATAACCCTAATAACAGGCTGTGCTACCAGCCCCACTTGTGAAAATCCACCATTTCAGCTACGTCGGTACCACAAATTGCCAGCTGCTGGGGCTGTTCCTGTATGGCTGCTCCTGAGAGGGCAAAGACCTTGAACACAGAAGTAGTTCCTGGGCGCTCCGCTGGAAGGGCAAATTACGAAGGGGGATTTATACTGGGAGAGAATCCAAAAATGCAGTAAGACTGTAGCTGGCATGCCAGTCCGTGCTGCTACGGATTCAACATGACACACCGCATATTGCTAAGCAAGGGTGGCACTTGTGGTTGCAGAGAGAGAGCTGGTGCTCATCAGGAAAGAAAAAATGCCTGCCTTTCCTTGTGCTCCGAGAGGTTCTCCACAGAGGGCCTGGTCCCAGGATTGTGTTCTTACTGGGAGACAAATACTAAATGAGAAGAAAACAAAATGTTAGCAGAAGTTATCTGTGGTAAAACAACATGCACCATTCAGAGAATCAGAGGTCTGAGCATATTGCTAATTACCATGAATGTGATGGTGCACAGCAGTTACCTAGAGATGGCATAGCTAAAATCTGTTTGGGCTTGGAGGGGTTTTTGTAACTAATGCTATGCACTTCCCACAACGTGAATGCATACCAGTGACGGGAATAATAGTTATCGGGATTACTGATGAAATAAAGTGATTTCCATCATGAAATACAACAGCAAATTGAAGGTGAGAACAGAGGAAGGGTACAGAATTGGACTAAAACTGCAAAAGGGACTGGTATAAGCAAGGTGGTGGTTATATAAAGTGAAATTTCACCAGAACTCCATGGATAAACTACATATGCTTAGGGAAAAAAAAAACAAACCAACACACAAAAAAACAGGAATACCAACTAATGATCATTCAAGCAGGAAGATGCTTGCACTGAATTGGCTTTTCCATCAGGCAGGCAGGTGGGAAGAAGCAGTCCAGCTGTGAGTTCGCCAAGTGCTTTTCCACGGCGGGAGTGCGGGAAGCAGCTCCTCGCACGTGCTGCATTGGGAGCGGAGCGACGTCAAAGCACTGCAAGAGTTACAGGCAGCAAGAAGTGTTTGTGTCTTTAAGTCTCTCTCTGTGTGAGAGGTGTTTGCTCTGCTGGGCTTTTCCCCTGTATCTCTCTGCCTTGGTCTGAATTACTACGTGAATTAATACTCTCAATGGAAGCGCGAGAGCTGAAGCCCATCTAGGCACGTACAGGGGCCAGTCAGTAACAGGATGCGCCAAATTGCGCCCCACTTGCTGATAACATTTGGAATGTTTTTGAAGCAAAAAGAGTGGCACCAACTTTAAAAACATTTACTAGGAAAAAGTCCAAACAACGTGCTCTTGAGATTCAGAGACTTCACAAGGATGTTGTAAGCTGTAAGAAGGCAACAACCTATCTGGTTGCGCCAAGGAAAACCTGCCGATGCCATTGATTTTACACAGATCCAACTGTGGGGGGGTGTAGCCCACACTGAAAAAGGCTCTTTAACTACATGTAAGTCAGCTCAAGGAGTGTGTCTGCTCATAACCCTTCTCATAGACC
>VZSZ01008968.1:188736-219865 GCA_013398815.1 Ibidorhyncha struthersii | reverse complement strand
ACCTCTTCTTGGCAGAGCAGCATTTCCCCTAGGACCACCCAGGATATGCTGCAGAGCCCTCAAGCACAGCCTCTAGCCCCGATTAAATACAACCTCAGCTGTCTTCCATAGCTCTTGAACCCAAAGTAATGCTCAGGTTTGGGCTGTAGCACAGCCCAACTCCTTTATTACAGGCTCATGGATAGAGCTGCCTGCAGCAATGCTGGCACACAATCATGTCTGCCTGGCTTATTCTCCTTGTGCCTTGCTGCAGTTTCACCAAGGCCACATCAAGGAAGAAAATCTGGGCTCTCATTAAATAGCGTCCAGCACCGTGGGCTTTGCAGAACTAGGGGAGCTGTGGGCAGCTAAGCTACAGACATCTTTGTTGCTGCAATGCAGATGCAAGAAGTGGAACTGGTAGGAAAAAGTAAAACTTGGCCCAGTCCTGAAAGCAGCACACAATACTTGAATGACGGGAGTATTAACAAAACATTTTAAAGCTCTGTTGGCGTGGCTCTGATCCAGGTGGCTCAAAACCCTCCATGAAGGTATCCAGGTGTTAACTCCCATTACAAAAGGCCATGAGAGATGGGAGCCTTTGAAGATGTCTACGAGGATCTGGGATTCAGTGACTTGGATGCCCAGATCTCGCAAAAAAAAATCAGTGCCAGCACTGCTTAATAGAGCAAGACAAAGACATGAAAAAACCTAGACCAAAATATCCAGTGATTTTCCAATAGATCTGTGTTCCTAAGTCACTTTGGCACTTCTAATTGTTTTACAATTAACAGTAATGATTACCAGTCATGCTAAGCATTTGATGGTATAAAGGCTTTTGTCTGGTTGTGGAATACAGTTCATGCCTAGTCTCCAACACAAATCAAAACCATATGAGTAACCAGGTTAAGAGACAACCAAGTTGTAAGTAAGTTCCCTGATGTGGCTTATGTTTGTATTCCAGCCAGGGCCTGAGGCTCTTACTCGAGATTTTCCCTGTCCGGCTTGCATATTCAAATGTACACAATAGTATTTCCATCCTCAAGGAGCCCAAGTGAGATTTTACAATGCAAACAAAGTCATTAGTGTGTTAAAAAGGTCTCTCAATCAGCTGAAAGTGTGCAGCAGTTTACGTATTAGTACATGTTTTTAATTAACACTTGGAAGAGAGCGAGAAACACTTGATGCACTCGGTACTGACACAAATGAAGGTACCTTTCTTACATGTTTCTCTATGTAAACATCTAAACTGAAAATAAAATAATTCCTGATACGGTAAGTTGGAATTTAACTTTTCTGAAAAATGGCAGCTTAATCCTTCTTCCTTTACAGAGCAAGATAGGTCTTTCGAACATCTCATTTTCGGTGATGAAAACATCTCACTTTTTGTGGAACTGTTAAGAGTAAAGCAGAGTGTGCAACACTCGAGGGTCTGGGAGGTTTCAACCTAATCTCAGTCTTTACAGTCCTTCCTGAGCAGATTACTCCCATGTGGATGCATACACGCTCTTCTCTTTGGATTTAACCTGAATTCGGTACTGTCTCTCTTACGTCTGCTAAAAAGCTACCCTGCACGCTTGAGAAATGGTGCAGCAGTGACTATTTGAAAATCAGGTGGGGAATCCCATAGGTCCTATTTTTATTTAGGCTTGGCTTGCTGGCTCGTTCCAGTGACCTCCACTGAGGTTATGCATATGATATGCATGGTTAGAATATAAAAACTTTTTTTTTCCTTTAAAGTTTCAACATGTCTAAAACTTCGGTTGTATTTTCCTTTTCTCTCCCTTTTTTGCTGTTTACCATGGGTAAACTAAAGTGATTGATGGCCAAGGATTTAATGATTTACCATTTATTTCCCCATCTTACGATGGGGGAAATCTTTGGCAGTTCGAATGGACAAATTAGTTTCCATTTCATTCCCCTTTGCAATTCAGCAGCTTTTCCAAAGCTTAAGAAGTTTTAACAGTAGCAAAAAGAACCCTTATAAATACATTACATTTCAGAGATTCATCATACTGTACTAGCTGACAGAAAAAAGAAAAAGTGATCATTCCCAAATTTTATCAAAATTTGAGCATAATGAAAATTAGGAAAATCTCCCTTAGAAAATTTCCATGCTTGAAAGAAGATTTTTCACACTAGAGCAAAGAAAAGGAGATTGTATTATCCAGTATATGGTAGTATGTCCGTACCTCAAGTCATTCCCAAATTTCTAACAGAGGAGCTACACCTACATTCGTTCGGGTAAGTACATGAACACACACTAAGAAACGGCCATTGCTCACATAAAGCCAAAAAAAGCCACAAAAGGAAACCGCCCTCAGCTGATGATGGCATATCCCTGCCTACAGCTACCTGAACCACGCTCAGTGTCGGCAGCTGGAAGACAAGGTGTGGTTTGGCCATATGTGAGCCAAAACATGTGGTGGCTTCGTTTTTACAGATGATGCCAAGCGGAGGTAAACACCTCAGCACACGCGACTTGAGCGGTGTCTGGGCTTTGCTCCAACCTGCCAATGCACAAACCTGCAGCTGTACGTCGCATTCAGCAGGTTATTTCCCCCAAAGGTAGTAGGGTGCACTTTTTCCAAAAAAATATTTAAAGTATTTTTTTCACTGTCCAAGCCCGGAGAACCCTAGGAATGCTTTTTTTTTTTTTTCTTCTCCTTTTTTTTTTTTTTATATTGTGTGTGCGTGTGCTCTGTGTTAATTGGAGACCATGCCTTTAATCATCAGAACCGTGGAGGATGTGTTGTTACTCATTAGATTAATTTAGGTAGCCTGGTAGCTGAGAGAGGGAGAGGATGGGGAGCCCGGGAGAGGATGGGGAGCCCAGGAGGGGCTGGGAGCCTGCGGGGATACCTGCTGGCAGAGGGCGCGGGGGTTGGGCACAGCTCTCCATTAACAGAGAAGAGGGCAGGGGCGAGCCCCTCGCCTGCAGCAGGGGAGGGAAAAGCTGTTCCCCCACACCCTGATAAGGAAGCACCGAGGCTTGTGGGCTTCTCACCTCAGCCCAAGGGAGGCCAGGGTCCGGTGGCCGCTGTGTGGCAGGCAGGGGCCAGGCTGCTGCTGCCTTCCCAGCTTCAGCCCCCACTTCTCCCAGCTAGAGCTTCCCTGCACTGATTTACGACTCCCTCCAAGTGCCTGGGATGGAGTTATGGCCCCTTGTATTACACGGTGCCTTCTCTGTTATTCTTACTGCACGCCATAGATTTATGATGGCTTTTAAGCCAGGCAGCACGTAAAGAAATATGACCTTAACAAAATATAGAAGGGGCCAAAGGAGGTCAAAGTGTGGGAGCTGAACACTATACAGTGATCCAGGATTTCCTTTTATTTACTGCTCACACCTTTTCAATCTCAAGTGGATTTCGGCTGTCTCAGGCGGCCCTACCCAATGGCTGGGGAGGAGTCTGTAATCCACTGAGTCGAGATGCTTTGCCATCAGCGGATGTCTTTTATTACGATGTAGCACACGTAGGAAATCCCAAAATACTGTTGGTGAATTAAATGAATTTTAAACAGAGGGTGCCAGAGAGATGCATGGCGTCGGGATAGGTGGGAGTCCCACATTCATCTGCACAGGCTTTCCATCTCCTGCCATCTCCTACTGTAGCACCAAGCTATGCTTTTCTAGGTTAACGATGTCCTGCAGAGCTCCTCTGCTTTTCGTGCTGAAAGAGAATAAGTTGTGATAGTCTTTCACAGAGACGTGGAGCAAAAGCTATGCCTGATTTCACCAATATGATGGTGTGATTATGAAAGCAATGCCGTAAGTAATTCTACTTTATGGCATTATTTACATACAATCATCAATTATGCACAACTGTAGTGCATAGCAAAAATACAGGCACTGCCCTTACTCTGCAGATGGATAATGTGAGACCTTGCAGCCCACATGGGATGACACGAGTACAAGGCAGAGCTGCAGGGAGTCACCTCTGTGTCCATGGCCCGCATTAAACACTCTGCCTCAAGATGCAAAGCGGAACAGCTGGCAAGAGGCAGGAAAGCTGTAATTACAGCCAACAAATGACTCCTGAGCCAACGCCTAGTGCTGAGGCCCTGGTCTTGAAACAGAAGCCAGGAATAGGAGCTTTTCCCCTCCTAGGTGAGCATCGTAATCCACTCCAGCTACAGTATCATTCCCTTCATTAATGAGACAAGCCCTGGTGTGCTCCCTTTCACTCAGATTTATTATCATTATTTCTCTATCTGAGGAAAGAAATTTGTCTCCCTTCTGGTTACAGCCTAGGGCTACGGCAAGGCTCCCATGGCACGTCAATTTTGGTGGGTTTTTTGTTTGGTTGGTTTTGGTTGGGGTTTTTTTCTGGTTTCTTTCTTTTGAAAGGAACCCAGCAGTCCAAATAATAGTCCACCTGCTCTTCTAAGCTTCCAGAGCAACATACTCTCTCATTCTCCAGCTGCTTAATGCTGGGCACACTGTAAGCCCTTTCTAAAACAAGGAAAGTTTTAGAAAACTTTAGAAAAACAGGTCATGCCTTGGATTACTCTTTTCAGTAAGACACCTAGGGAATGGCAGATTCAAAATTATCAAAAAGAGGTGCTTTTTCCCAAGCTGTTATGGTTAAACTGGGTATCTCTTCTGTTGAGCGTACCATGGTACCCTTGGCAGCTCAGGGAACAGTAAGAGCGAGAGGCGTATGTGGATGACCACAGCAGATGTAGCACTCCTGTCTCAACTAAGGATGGACCCTTCGAAGGACACAGTCTAATTTTGTGAAGGGACTTTTTCACTTAAGTTTAAAAATTTTGAAAAGCTTTTCTTATGGTAGGAGCACTGGTTCGAAAGAGTTTCATCAAGAAGCTCCCACAGTACTAAACTTGCTTTCATGTAGTTGGTCTTCTCTTTGATATGCTTGCTTTGCGGTAGTGACTTGGCTTGAAAAGAACATTGTGGAGATAAACCTGATGAAGCTAAATCTCAAAGCTGTTGTGTTTGTGTGGGTCCCCACTTTGGCCAAGAGTAGACTTCTGGCTGAAAGCAGTCTTGAGTTGATAACAGACTTTGCTAGGGGTGAAAGTAATTTTTGCATTATGTTTCACTGCATTTATAATGTAATGTACTTGGCCTATGCAGGAGTCATGAAGATATTCCTCAGATTCTGTTCTTCCTGTCAGAAGCCTCTTGCCCTTGCGCTTGATTTGTGCTCTCGATTATAACCATTTGAGTGGGACATGTAACTCAGATTTTATGATAGAATGAAAGTATAAAGTCATAGCTTAACCTGTATTGCACTTCTTGCTGGGCTGTGTTATGCATATTTAAAGAAAGAAAGGTCAAAATACTGCCCCACCATAGAAAGGAGCACATTATGTCTTTATGTGTAGAACAGGGATAATACTGTGTGCTTATATACCTAGACTTTCCCTAAGTTTAAGGGCAAAAAACCTGAGGCAATTTAGCAAGGCAAGGCTAGGACATGTAACAACTGTCCGATACTGGTTAACTCAAACAGTAGCTGAGGGGACTGAACCTTTTACACTTGCTGTTGCTTTACACTTACCAGTTTCAGGTGAAGACAGACTCTTGTTTCCTACGAACTGAAGATTCAAATATAGACTGTACTGCTGATAAAGCAGTAACAGAAATTACTGATCAGTTCTAAACTTTGAAAATGTTCATTCTTCCTTTGGTGGCAAATCTAGATCTGGCTTCTATATGTGGAAAAAACAAAAACTCAATATAGCTCGAGTTTTCTACTTCATAGCTACAAGCAGAAAATACCCATGAATCAATAACGAGGGACTGTAAATACCCTTCTGGCTCTACAGCATACTTACTCTCAACCAGGACTGCAGTAAACCACAATTCCGTAGCTACAATAAATAGCAGCAGGCTCCAGAGCCAAGCAAAAGGTTTAATTAAAAGCAGATTGATATACATCAATCTGCTGACGCAATCTCTCACCCTTGCATCTGAAATACATATAGACCTCTTCCTGGAGACACTGGATGATTTAGACTTCAATTTCAGTTAAGAAGCCGCTCAACTAATACTATCCAGTGCATATCTGTGCACACACTTCATAAAGACTTTCTGTTAACTAAATGCATTGATCTCCCATTGCTTTACATGCCTAGCGTGTCAGCTGTTGAGTTATTTGCCTAATTGAAGAGACTCAGCAACATTTTCCTGTGCTCTAAATAGCCAGGCATCGCTGAACTTTAAGGAGGAACTACGTTTGGCAGTTCATGAGTGTGACAGCACTAGTGCAGTAGATTATATTTTGCCTTTAAGTTAAGCTTGGCAACTTTGAGGAAATGTCTTACTGATGCTTTAGCACCAGACAAGCTCTGTTCATGTTAGCAACGTTTGACAAGCTGGTCTGTAAACATTTAATGAAATGCAATTTCTTGCTGATTTGTGTCCTAAGTCTATTCTAGCACTACACACTTCAGCCTGAACTCACCCCTTCTCCCACCGTAGCCCTGTGCACTGTAGCTGTTTGCTGGACATCATGCTGTAAGCCCCTTAGTTGATTCACAGGAAAGTCTGGGTTAAATGGTACCTGTGGAGATCATGTGGTCCAAACCGCTGTTGAAAGCAGCACCTTAGATTAGGTTATCCAGGGCATTGTCAAATAGTCTTGAATATTTCCACCAAGAAAGGTGCCACCACTTCTCTGGGAAGCCTATTGCAATGCTCAGTTTTTCTCTGGCTGAAGAATATTTTTTTTCCTATATCCAGAAGGAATTTCCCCTAAAGCAGCTTGTGCCCACAGCCTCTTGTCCTGCCACTGGGAATCCTTTTGAAAAGAGTATTTCCATCTTCTCTATAGCTACCTTCTTTGGATGTAAGAGACACTGAGATCCATCCTGAGCCTTTTCTTCTTTAGGTTGAACAAATCCACTTCCTTTCGCCTTTCTTCATGTGCCAAGCTCTCCAAGCCTCTAATCATCTTGGTGGCCCTCCAATGGACACTCTCCAGACTTTCAATGTCTTTTTGAGCAGGGCGGCCAATTACACTTGTGGATGTTAAATTCCAGGTGTAGCATAACAAGTCCTGAGTACAGTTACACGTACATTGGCTGGCCTGATTAGTATGTTCATGCAGACACTGTCAGTTTGCGTGACTCTGGACCAACAATGTTTTGACACTGATTTTTTCTGAATGTGCAAAAGGAGGAGGATGACAACTGTTATGGGACTTGGGAGTAATACAAGGCTTAGGTGGTTTTCCTCTCTCAGAAAATAAAAATATGTAAAAAGTTTATGTGACCTTAATGAGTTCTGGCATAAAATATATTAAAGCAATATTCCAGGGGCAAAACAGCTTCCGACACAATATGAAATAGAAAGTTCTAACTAGCCCTCAAAAATTAGAGGTCATGCATATTGGGGACCAAATCACAAGGCCTTATATCTTTGAGCAAAAATTAATCTATTAATCTCATTTTATTTATAGTGGTCTTCGTTGACTTACATCCCTGTGGTGGTTTGGATGGTATGCACTCTACGGATGCGTTGCTATATGAAAGTGAGCTATGGAGTCTTTTCTTGCATTCTTGAGGAAACACAGTAATGTATCTCTTGCCAATATGTACCCGGCTAGATCAATAAAGGTAAGTCTTGCATTCATAGACATATTAGAAGTCTGCAGAAGATTTTTCATTAGGAATATCCTAATCAGCTATTGTTAAACCAAAAGAGACAACTGCATTTTTGTATTCATGGAAACATAGAATAGGTTGGGTTGGAAGGGACCTTTAAAGGCCATCTAGTCCACCTCCCCTGCAATGAGCAGGGACATCTTCAACTAGATCAGGTTGCTCAGAGCCCCGTCCAACCTGACCTTGCACGTCTCCAGGGATGGCCCATCTACCACCTCTCTGGGTAACCTGTGCCAGTGTTTCAGCACCCTCAGCATAAAAAATGTCTTCCTTATATCTAGTCTAAATCTTCTAATTTTTAAAGTCATTACCCCCTGTCCTATCGCAACAGGCCCTGCTAAAAAGTTTGTCCCTGTCTTTCTTATAAGCCCCCTTTAAGTACTGAAAGGCTGCTATAAGGCCTCCCCAGCGCTGAACAACCCCAATTCTCTCAGCCTGTCCTCATAGGAGGGGTGTTCCATCCTTCTGATCATTTTTGTGACCCTTGTCTGGACTAACTCCAACAGGGCCGTGTCTTTCCTGTGCTGTATTAAGGGGAGGCTTTTAAAACAAAAACAAAAAACCCACCACAAAACAAAATCCCTAGAATATATCTGTTCATTAACTGAAGCTGTGTTTATTGCAGTAGTGATACACAAATCAAAGCAACCAAAGATACAGACTACATTTAAAAGATATGTCCTTACCTGTGCTTCAAGTTTGTTTTCATATAGAATAGTAAAATTCCAAATTTGTGGAATAAAAGAATAAAAAACTGCATCTTAAAACGTCTAAAACTCAGCTTGGAAATAAAGAATTAATTTCTTTCTGTAACAAAACAAATTCAGAACCATAGATTCACTCACTGTTGCAAGATGCTAATACAAAGATAAGACCTCAAAAAACCCAAACCGAAGCAAAATGAGAAAAACTGAATAGCAGTTATTTCATCAAAACATAAGCCTTAAAGCAAATTTTGCCTTTTTCATCGTACTTATTTTGCCTATTTCATCTTATTCATGGCAGTTGTCCTGCCATGAGTAGGGTGACATGAAGAGTAAGGCAGCGGGAAATGAGTTCAAAGCATATCATAAGAAATCCCAATATTCAAAGCCCAGTAATATGTTGTAAAATACAATATTTCATGGATATGTTTTGGAAGAAAATCTTACCTGTCTTTTCTTAGATTCCTTTTCTGATTGAACAAGTCAATGTACTGAAGTGTTTTATTTATTTATTTATTTATTTATTTATTTTTACTTTCGTGTTATCTAACATAGACTAACTACATAACAGGAGTTCCTGAAAAGCAGAATAAGGTCTGGATATGCACTAATTGTTTGGTGTTTGTAATTAATACACTGAAATGTGTCCAACCTGATGCTAAATCAAATGTTTAGTGGGCTAACATAGAGTTGAAAGCCACTATGATGATACATGTCCATTTTCTCCTAAAGGAGGGGGGAATCCTGACAATGGAAAATTAGAAGCAGGAGGAAGGGAGGACATGGAGAGTGACTCAACAGGTGACGAAAATGCAACTGAGATTGCACATGTGCAACATGATCAGGTTGGAAAAATAGTTAGTTGAGCTGGGAGGATGACAAAATGAACCTGTAGTGGAAGAAGTTGGCTTAGTCAGGAGATAGAAATCTGATGCTGGAGAGAGTCTGAAGCTGAGCCTGATCAATCCGATTTGAGTTTTTCAAAAAGGACATGCCTCCTGCTCAGCAGGACATCATCTAGTGAATAGAGTATACGTTAACTTAAAATAACTCCATTCACATAGGTCTTCTGAGAGTTTGTTTCAAACAATATCTAAACTCTCGAGTATGTGACATTCTGCAAGCCAAGCAAGAGCCAGAAGGATCTCCTGCAATTCAATATTCAGCAGCTGTCGAAGATTTTAAGTTCCTAATGTGCAAGAGGGAGTCATGGAAAAAGGAGTCAGGAGAAAAGAGATTTTAGAAGCACTGTTATTGACTTGCAGGTGTAAACGTCCACTGAAGACTGAAGTAAGTACAGGGTAACTGGCAGAGAGGACTTGGAGAGAAACATGGAAGCTGCTGAGAAACGTAATGTTTCAACACTTTCAAAATTGTCAGTCCATGTATTAAAGATGGCAAGGATGAAAAATGGAATACTGGATTAATATAACACATTGAGTTGAAATAAACTGGATCTGAAGAGAAGCTGGAGAAAGATCAGACTGGGGCATCAGTGATCACAGCAGGGATGTGGACTAAAACGAGGGATAAAATGAGGACTTCAGCTTCCAAGTATTGACTCTGGGTTAGAGCTTCAGCTGATAGACTCATCTGAGATTCTGGGAGGTGCGTGTGAAGCTCCCTGGCAAAAGACAGAAAACGAGTCACCTAAAATATTAGGAAATTTTATTTAAGAATATCCATAAAGAAGCAGTAGACATTATAAAGAAAAGCATTGAAACTTTAGTTATGGCTTACAAATCCCTAATATGAATCTGTCTTAACATCTTCCTTCCTCACTTCATACTTATTTAACATGTTTTCCATGTACAATAGTGCCTTTATATGAAGTTTCAACCTTTTTTGCAGCAAGTGTTACTGACTTAATATAAAGCTGCTCTTTGAAAGAAGAGTTATTTTCCCTTTTGGCACTTCTAAATATTTCTGTTTCAACTTTGTGTTCCTTTCCCCACAAGATCTGCGTTGCAGAGCTGCTTCCTTTGGTCCCCGGTGGAGGCCTATTTGTATTGGCTTTGATGTAAGCAGTAAGCTGCTTGGTTTAATTTTAATTTTTCAGGGGAAGAGTTTATGCACAAATGAATTACACAGCATGAAATCTTAAAAGTTGCAGTTAGATGCTCGTGGAAAAAATGCATAATGAGTTTGTTTGGGAAAAATGTTACAGAACTGATCTCCTCCTCGTCTAAAAAGACAATGCGCTTTCATAAAGAAGGAAGAGGCAAGATGGAAAAGACAGGCTTTGACACCAACAAGGAGAGGGCTGCAGAGCGACAATGCGCCCATTAGGTGAACTGCATGGGGGGACTGGAATGAGAAATGCTGCACAGGGAGAGCAAAAACTCCTGATTTCCAAATAACACACCCAGAACAAAGTCTGCTGAGCTGGCAGCCTTTCTTTTGGGATGTTTAGCAATGCTCTGCACAGTAGCAAGATACTGAATACCTTGTAAGCACTACAGTTAATTTTTATCTCATCTTTTAACTCTCATGGTCAACTGTAGCAGTAAGGAATGTGCAAAAAGAAATCAAAAGATTGTCAAGAAATTAAAAGCTGTCACCATTCCTTGATGTGGAGCCATGGGTCCTTCAGTATTTCAAATTTTCTTTTACTTTGGATAGAGATGCTCATGTTTATAGACCCAAAAATGAGTGCCATAAGAGAGTGGAAGGTTATCACTACAAAAGTCTAAATTTTCCATGGACACAGCATCAGTCAAGACTCTGTAGAGTGATTCTGCAGCTGCTAGTTTGGGAACAGTAAACTAAAACAGACCTAAAACATAAAGAGTGGGGGTGGGAATAGGGAGGGTGGAAGGGATTGCTTTACATTAGAATAGCTAGAAAAGGTGAATATTAGCTGTAGAGAAAAATGTCTTATTTCAGCACACAGGTAAAAACCTTCCCTGAAGTTATAATCCCTGCCTCGCTATCAGCCAGATCTTCTCCATAAAGGAAAACTCATCAGCAGTTTGAGTTCCGCAGGTGTATGAAAAAGGTCACCAATTTTATATTGGGTGATTATTTCAAAATTGTTCCATAAAGTCACTGTAATTAAGCTCATCAGTGCTCTAAATGCCTGGGATGAGCAGGAGTACCGATGCCAGATAAAATCTAAGAAGAAGAATGGAGACATTGCATTTCCGTGCTTGCAAAACCCAGCCCCAACCAACCAGGTGGTGGCGGAGAAGCTTCCATGGCTGGTCACCATGTAAACTTTGTTTCTTCTCTCTTATAGGGTGCAGAGCAACAGGCTATGATGTATTAGGTTCCTTTAGAGGCATTTATGAAGAGAAATCACATTGGGCCTGGATCTAACAATGAAAAATGGCATGATGTCTCCATGGGTCAAAGGAAAATGTGGAAGGAAGGTACAATTTATGGGAGGAGCAATAATGTGTCAACTTTTTCTGGGAAGGCTGCAAAGACACATAAAATACAGTAATGCAAACAAGGACGGTATAATTTATTTGCTTATTAGACACCACAAAGCAGCACAAGATAAGCAAACAAGATAGCTTGATGTGGTGCAAGGAAGAAAATTTGACAGCCTGTAAAGTAAGAATGAGTCTCTCAAATCCTAGTGGGGGGATTTTTGTGAAAAGCTATGCTTGGAGGAGGTTCTCAGAAGTTACTAAATCGAAGCATTAGGAAATAAGTCTGGTGAAAAAAAAATATATTGATTTGTGATTATAGCACAGGGTTGGTAATCTATTGCAATGAGCTACCTGGGGGTGAAAAAGCAATGCATGCGCCCAGGAAGCAACCTTCAGAAGAGCACGTGGGCTGTGAGGAGGGCTGGGTTTCGGCTGGAGGAGCCATAGCTGTGGTCTGACCAAGCTGTCAGGGCTGGCTGTTTTACCAGACCGCACAAGGGGAAACCTGTGGTGCGGACACCTGGCAGAAAGGTTGCTTACATCTCTTGGTCCCATTTAAGATTTTGAGGGCTTCCATGAGACAGAGGTACAATGCCAACTATGGGCTGGCCAAGCACACATGTGTGTGCTTTACTCACCACGTTGATGTTTGGTCAGTGACACAAGAGCTCAAATCCCTCTGGACTCCTAGTCCTCAGCTGATGCTGCCGTCTCTACTCAGTGAGTGCTGCGTCACCTCTCTTTCTATATCCCCTAAAAAAAAAAAAAGCCTGCAGCTGTGAAGGTTTCTCAATGTTATCCTGCCAGTAACACATAAGGAATATCCTCAGCCACCATAAATCATGCTCAAACTAATATAAATATTTGTTAATCTAGGGCCCTTTTAAAGCTGTGTTACAGCTTTACCTGTAATTCTCATTTGGCAACACTGCAGCTTGTATCTGCAGTGACATCTAAACCAGTTGTTTTTCTGGAACATCTGTGTTCAGCTGGAGGAGGAGGGAGGGAGACGTACAGTCTTACTGATATAACCATGCAGCTAAAACATGTTTCTGCCTCTGAAAGTCAGAGAAACGACAGTCCTCTGCCAGCCTCTGCATTGCTGGGTATGGATTTTATCATGCGGAGCAGTTACCTACACGTTAAGAGAGAAAAAAAATATTTTTTGTCCTGTGAACCACATCGTCCACAGACTTATGCCATTATTTCTTTCTTCAACTACTTTTCTGGTTCAGTTCCAGTTCAACTCCGCCTCAGCATAATCCCCGCCAGGCTGAATATGAATTTCAGCTGAATGAAAATCTCTGCTGGTTCAATGCCCCTTTCCTGTTGCAATACATGTGTTGTTTAGGAATCAGAATGCAATTAAGATTGATGAGTATGAAGACTGTTTTCTGACTTTTTGTGACTCTCATAGTTGTATCTGTTCCAGCCTCTAAGTCTTCATGGCTATTGGAGCAAGAATGAGGGATGATCAGAATAAATGTTCTACGTAAGCATCAGAATGACACTAAACAACCCCCGCAAACCCCAGTTACAAATGTGGGAGATGTATATTACCAATATCAGAGGCCTATATAGAGACAAAACAAGAGTAGATACTATCAATTTGGGGTGTTTTGAAGCCAAAATGCTCCAATCTGGACTGAAACTCTGTGACTCAAGCCTCCCCTACCGAGGTCAGAATTCATTTTGAAATTCCAAGATGAGATGAACCCCAATTTCAACTTACAAAAAAATAAATTTAGTTTTTCAACCACCATCCTGTCATGTCAACAAAACTGGGAACAAATTATCAATTACTAAGCCATGTAAAGAAGTGTCTTTTTAACTGGAAGAGGCCAGCTTGTGTTTGCCCAAGGGTCATTATATGACTTTGCAGCACTAGACTACGTATGATTTGAACACTGTATTTCTAAATGAAGTAGTTTCGAAGTGTTTGCTTTTCATATGCATGTTTTGCTGCAAGATAAAATCAACTCTAATGTTGATTTCCTCTCAGCTGTCTCTCAGTTTCCCATATATATATAAAAATTACACACATATATGTACATATATACGTAGTGAAGCGTAAACTCTTGGTACATTAATACAATGTCTAAGCTGTAACAACCTATATATGTAAATTTGACCAGCAAGTCTACAGCAGAGAATCTCTTCCCCATAACATTTCTCGGCATTTAATACTACTTGCAAAGTTAGTGAATAAATTATCACAAAATACTATGGTCAAAAGGTAGGTATTATTACTACTGTTCTTAATATGCTCTTTCTTATACAGTGAAACAAGGCAGAAAGAATCCAGTTCAATTGACTTGTATTACAGGTGTTACAGCGAAGAGAGTTCCAACCCAAAACTCTCCCCCCATCCTTTGGACCTTGAAACCTTTCTGCATAGAGTAATATTTAGCAAAGACTATGATTTTGTACTATCCTCTGACATCTGGGTTGCGTATACTGTCGACACAGTAAGCATCTCGGGGGACTAAGAAACAAATAAGCAACACTGCCACAATATTTTTGGTGTAAATCTTTATGTGAAACATCGCTGTTACTTTGGGAGGACTGCAGAGTATTTTGGACTCAGGTAAATTACAACCGTGAAGTTTTTGTGTGCCAACTAAAACAGCACAAAAATATATTCCCTCCGCGCCCAGCAGTTGCAAGGCTTTCACAAGAGAAAACGCAGCGCTCTAACTATAAATAGTAACTTAACTAAAATTAGACAGAACTGGCAGGCTCTCCTCTATGAATGGGAGCACTGTTAATATGCTCATCAGGTACTGGAAGGGCTCCAAATCTGACAAGGCATGCTACAGCGCAAACTTTCTCTGCCTGGAAAAATGAGCAGAAATGGCTGAATGAATAGGGCCAGGGATGTTTTCATAACTGGATAATAATGTCAGAAACTGCCTGACGATGCTGATTAAATTTAAAGTGAGTACGGCAAGTAGGGATATTCCTTATCACATTGCTTTGTTTATGCTAACAGAAAATGCCATTAAATCTAATGAATAAAGAAATGTGTGGAATCACTTAGGGGAAAACTCATACCGAGATAAACCAGGCTGAGTAACAGTGTAAATTTAAAATATGTAACTGCTTTTGGATTGTTTTCATTCAGAAATGGTTAAGGCTTCTCTGCACTCCTACATGGTGAAGTTACTGAACAGTGAATAAAAATATGAGTTGGTGGTACACCAGGTACTCAGTACTAATCTGCTGCCTGTTCCCCCTGCTGTGGAAACACCAAAAATGCTACTTGGCTTTCTCCAGTTCAAAATAGACTCTATAGCATAGCGAGTGCCATTACGGTTACAAAATGGTAGAGAAACTTCAAGTGCACAGATCATATACGCTGATCTTCTTTCTACACGTAGCACCATTGAAACACAGTCAGTTCTGCACCTGCTATCAATCAGCCTACACTTCCATATATAGCTTTTTTTTTCCCCTAAAAAAATTAAGTTACCTCATACAAAGGCACCTTGAGGGCATGCTGTATTTCCACAAGAGAAGTCAGAGCAAAGTAGCTGATGAATTGTGAATTTACACCAAGCTTATTGTACGATGTCTCTCCTGTGTTGATAAACCATTAGTTCACTTCAGTTTAATTCACTTTGAGCGTGAATTAAGTTAAGGTAATTACGGCCAGCTGACTTCTAAATGAGCGTCCATAGAGAAATTATATGTGCTTGAGTTATATTCACTTTAAATTCACATCTTTTTTTGTTAATTCACTTTGACATCTTGTGTAGGACAAGCCATTGGGTATTTTGGGCTCATGCCAAAGCACCTTGAAGATAAGAAAGGAGATTTTGAACTAGTCTCAACAGGCAGAAGAAAAATTTGATTCTCAGAGGCTTCTAGATGAAAAATATTACAGAAATTTTTCTATTAAATAGAAAACATATAAATGCCTCAAACATAAAAAGATGTTTAAATATAATTATGATAATTTAATGGGGTTTTTTATGAAAAACATGTAAATTAAACGCTATAGTACTTGGTCTGTGCCCTTTTCAAATCAGCACTTGTCAGCCATAAGGAAAACATAAATTTACCCCTATTATGTTCCAATTAATCTGATCATTTAAATGGGCTAAAATATTTTCTATCACAGATGTTTTTACAGAAATTATATCTTCATATAACTTGTTTTTATTGTACTAAATGATTTGAGTTGTACATAATCTCATTTTGATTCTGGCTTCAGGAAATAAGCGTAAATTATTCTAACTCCAGCTCAAAAAATAATGACCCTTTGAAGCTGATATTGCTCCAGTCCTCCTGCGGGTTTGCCACCGTCACGTTAAAAAGACCGTGTCAGTGGTCTGAAGACTTCACAAAGCTGTAACGAAAAGTAGGTTTAACCTTAGCTTGCAGATAATGTTTTTTACTTAGCATAAGGTGAACCAGTAAAAAAACAGCGCTTTGAAATTTAATCCCATGGGGGTTAAGAACAAGACTGTTGTTTCCCATGGAGGGGAATTAATATTTGGATTAACCACTTGATTAGAAATGTTATGACCTTTGTTTATGGAATAGCTTCTGTATTTTTAGCCCAACAGGAATGAAAGCTTTGACGTGCAGAGTGCTGATAGTGAACTATGTATTTTCACTGGGGAAATGTTATGCGTCAGGTGAGGAGAAGGAGTGAAGTCTAATGAGAATCCCAATGTGCTTGTTGAATAACTGTGTGTGCATGGAGTGGGAAACAACCAAAGCGACAAACTTACCAAAAACTTCCTATATGAAGATATACAACCTGTTAGAATAGTGCTGTATTTCTTTTGGAAAACCTCTCTTTGGAAGACCACGCGCAAGCTTCTTAAACATGGTAATAAACTCTGAGGATTCAAGAATAAAAGTTTCAGAAGCAAAAATATCCTGGATTTGGAACTGGGATCTCAGTAGAGAAGATAATTAAACAAAAATTAACAAAGCAACTAATGAAAGCTCAGGCTCCACTTCACAACGCCAGCTTACTCTATAACCACTTTTTTCCTCCACTTTCGAACTCCCTCACTTCTTCCACATCAAGTATGCTTTACAGTTATTCGTGGGATAGCTGCCACTAGAGGTCAGATGTTTATCATTCTCTCTAGTGTCATTAAAAACCATTAGAGCCGTGTAGTTTGAAAATAACATCACTGCAAACTGCCTAAAATTATTCTCTTCCTTATTTATTTTCATGTAGATATAAATGCAAATTAGAAATCAGAGCAAAGATGAATTGTGAATTTACACACAAGCTTATGTGTTCTTTATAAATAGAATACCTAAAATTTAGTTAGAATTTGCATGGGAAATCAGGCTTTGTTTGTTTTCTGGCACACATACAATGTGTGTATGTATAGAAATAGTTCTACTAACCTAAGTCCTTAATTTTTCCAGCTTGCTCCGAAGTACTTTACTAACTGGGCAATTGGTAATACTACCTTGTATAAAAACACAAAGGATGTAAAAAGTTTATTGGGTTTGGTCTTTCCCAGTGAACGCAGTCAATATTCCTACAGACTAACATGAATAGAGCAATCATTTCAGGTCCAAATATACAATTTTTTCACAGATCATGAGTATGGATATACTTTTACACAGGATCATAACACATTGATTTGCTAAGCAAGGCTCAGAAGAGCCTAAGAAAAATCAAAACCTTAATTCCTTAAAATAAGATGTCATTTAAATCAATTAACTAAAACAGCACAAGGAGGTGACATCACTGAAATCGTACCTAGCTTTGTGGAACTCCACCTACGCTATTGCACTCCCAACACCACGTCTCCACGGGAATACTCATTAAATGATTTTGTGGCGATGCCATCTATGGGCCAATGGCATGCGATAGCCTGTGCAACAGGTATTTAGTAAGCAGCCTTACAGTCACTTGGAAACACCTGCAGACTACATCCAGCTGATAAATGGTGTTTCTTAATGGACCAAAGCAGCTCAGCAAAAGGAAAGAAACTCCTCATTTAACCTTCCTTTTCATGAAATAATCTCATGAGGTGCCTCTGTTCCACAGATCTAAGCAAGAACAGGGTTTTTTTTTTGCTTTTTATAGATGAGATTTAAAAAAATCATCTTTGCTATCCTTCCTTTGTTAACTAAAACTGTTGGGTTCAATATTTTGTCAGAAACTATTCATAAATAAGAAGAGAGCTCTAGGCTATCAGGATGCAGCCTTTTGGATGTGCGCTAGTTAGCCCCAAGCATCGCTGCCATTCCAGCACTTTAAACTTCTGCTTTTGCTACCTGGAGACACTTTTCCCCAGGAAAATCTGGAGAGAATCCAGCTTCCCTTGAAATGCATTCCACCTGATATGCAGAACATCTCTTGTAAAGTGCACAGAGATGATCTTCAAAGCTTACTCTTTCCTTCACTACCTCTTTCACAATGCAGTAAATTCTCTTACAAACATTTCTGTGACAGGAACAGCAATCATGATATATGTCCCGGAGCACAGCCTTTTATTCATTGTCATCACAATGTTTTAAAAATGTTATCCAGCTACGTTTGAAATACATGATTTGAATTTGTGATTCAACCTTGTACTTCCATGCAAAATTGCAGAGGACCTTCGGTGGGATGTTTTAGACTCCTGCCAGGTTAGGGGTGGTATAAATTTCGTCACTAAAAACCTCAAAGCACACCAATTCTGAATTTCAGAGAGATTTAACTTTATTATCCATTAGGTAAACACAATACTTGATTAAACAGCCAACTTTTAAAGCCTTACTGTCTTCTCAAGGCACTTAGCCTCTTCTCTTTCTCCTGATTTGCGTTCGTTTTGATTAATAGAGAACCAAGCTCCAGAACAATGAAAGACATATTGAAATTACTGTGGAAACCATAGGCCAGAAATGAAAACAAGCCTTCGCAATTTTCAAGACCATAATTCCAAAAATTGCACTTTTCTTCTAAGAAATGCAGGACACTTCAGAATCTATTTGGCAACCCGTGATATTTTTTTTTTCTAAAACCTTCATCACAGCACCTGACTAACTTCAGGGCGGCTCTAGAGTTCAGGGGAGCTCTGTGATGCATCGTCCAGGTTACCAGTAGCTAAAAGTAAACCTGTAATCGTGCTGTTAGCTGTCGTGACTCAAGGAAACGTACAGAAGCAGAAGTCCATTTCCCTTGATGGCTCAAGTCTCTTCTAAGTTACCCGCTTATATTTTAAAACTTGCTTTCACTCGGTGAAACTTCACTAGTATTTTACAGCAAGGAAAAAAGAGTTCTAAGAGCACGGCTCTGCAAAAATATAAGGTCCACCATGATTATTTGATTCAATGATGCATCTATAAGAAAGTCTGAGATTTCTTTTTGATCTTTACATGGAGCTGCACTCTTAAAAGAAAACAACACTGTGAATATTCAGAGAGCCCTGATATTCACCAAATCTCTGCAATCAGTGGGTTTAGAGACAGCTGTAAAATCAACTGTATTCACAGGTGGATTGTGAATTTTGTCAGAGATTTTAAGACCTTTTTATTCGATTAAAAAATCAAAAAAGCCACCTGGAGATAGCAATCCTCGGGAGTAACAGTCCCAGAAAGCAATGTAAGAGTGATTTTTAAATCACAGAAACTGAATCTAGCCATCAAATTCACGTGGCTCCAACTTCAGGATCTAAACATGGGGAGACCGTATCCTAAATTTCTTTGTGTTGGAGCTTGTTGCTCTCCACTTTTTTCAAGAGACAGATATGCTCAATTTTTCTTCTAAGCGTTATGATTCGGCAAAGTGCATCATAGGTTCAGAACATTTTTCAGGATCTGGCCCAATATGAAAAACTGTAAACAATATCAAAGATGGATTTTTGCTTTTTTCTGCTATAAAAGTCTCTTAGATGATTTCAGAAGAAAGAATAAAAATCACAAAAAATGGAGTACAGGTGAGATGGATTAGGAATAGAAAAGAACTGTGTTTATTTGGCTTTTGGTGGGTTGGGACTTGGGGTTTTTTTGGTAGTAGAAGTCAGTCTTTTTGTCTTTGTTCAAAGGGCAAATGGATAGTCATATAAGCAGCAGAATGGAAAAAGAGTGCAAGTCATTTTATGTCCACTTTTTTTTCCTAGGCTCTCCACTTTGTTTTTAACATGTCTTGATGCAACGTAACCACCAGTACAAAAGTCCACAGTTACTCAATGTCCATTTACTTCATGCAAATATTTTTGCTATGATAGAATCATTATTTTAGAGGATGGCACAATTGTCCTGTTACTATTTTAAACCAGCTACTGGTAATACAAAACTATTCATAGAGCACTGTATAATTCTACTTTATGATTTGCTAAAACTGGATTTAGGGTTTACTTTAGTGGTTTTGATGACTAAGTTGCTCAGATTCTGCTGTTTGTGCCATAAAGCTTTGTCTGCTTCTGAGAACATCCTCGGAAGAGACTGCAATGTTTTGTTTCAACCAGAGAGTAATTTAAACAGAAAATACTTCAATTTTAGGTTTAAATAATTACCGGGGGATACTTTTTATTATCTGTAGAGATAAAATTTTATTAGGATTTAAAAAAAGTTTACTGGAAATCATTTATTTGTGTTCTTTTATTGCTGTAAGACAAATGCAAGGAGAAATATTTTTAAATGAGAGAAAACTGGTTCTATTAAATATAAAAGTCATGGTGTGCTTTCCAGCAACTCTGAATATAATTTTTGGTAGATAGGCACTCATCTTTATTTCATGCAGATGGTGCTTGTGGAAAAGCCATGTAAACATGTTGAATGCTAAAAAGTCATTCTAAAATATCACCTGTTATATCAAACTCCCACTAATTTGTCATCAGGCCTGACATCTCTACAATACATACTGTGCATGGGCTTTACCGTTGTTTTTTTTAAAATAATAAATTTTCCTAGCTTCAGAAGCACCTTGGTATGTCCTGAACTGTTATAGCAAGAAATGCTTGTCCTCATGGACAGCTTTTCCCTTTGTTTCTTAACAGTACCAACATATTCTCTTTTTTGGTATCATTTCTCTTCTACACCGGTGAGTCCGGCAAGGCAAAAATAATCACAACACTTTTATCTCACAAAACCCCTGAAGAAAGAGACAAAACCTAGTCATTTTACTCAAGTATTCACAGGGTATGGGATGGATGGGTTGCATGGCACTAACGGAGACTAAAGGGCAGAGATGTCAATAGCCGTCCTGCCTGCAGGCTCCACTGAAAGTTCTTTACTGTCAACAAAATACAATTTGTCAACAAAATACAATTTGAAGGTCTCAATTTCTTTCCTCCATGATGTCTCTGCATCTGGTACATCTCAGCAGTACAGTAATTTTCCTTTTTTCATATCAGCTTCCCACGCCTGAGCCTCAATCTGAATACCACCCATAAAAACCAATGAAGCATGCTAAGTCCAAAGTGGCATTAACAAAACATACGTGCCACGTCAAGCTTTCCTCATGACCTTTACTGTGACCCCTGTGTCCCCCCCCCACACTTCCTGGGTGTTACCTCCTGCTGTAGCATAAGATTCTCCAGGAGGAGCTATCCCTTTATTTGCTGTAAAGCACTCTGCTCCCCCGTGATGAATAAAAAATAACAACGGTGGGTTACAGTATGCACGGCATGAAGGACGTGGCTGCCAAGAACGAAGGCTTGATCCTCGCGTTCCACAAAAAGAACGGCTCAGTGTATTTAGCACATTGCTCCAAGTGATTAATCCAGTGAATGAAGGTGGTGTGTTGTTTTTCTTTTCCTAAGGCACACAAATATTTTTTAAAAGTAAGTTCTAATTCTGCTGGGCAACAAAGCCTTAGAATTGAATTACCTACTTTTTATGAGCCCTATGATGACTTGTGATCAGGAATGGAAAAACAATATAAAATAGCAGACTACTGTATCAAACGTATTTGCTTAATAATCTTTTTGGTATCCAGGAGCTTATCAGAAATCTCGTATCAGGCACAGGCTGCTCTGGGTACAGCCTGTTGTTTCTCGCTGGAACGGTGTCCAGTTCAGCGATCCAAATTCAGAAAGCTGCAAACAGATGTATATTGCAAGGAGCATTCAGTATAGATTTTCATATGTTTGTATTATCAAACTTCTTTTAATGTAGGGTTTGTCCCTTCACAACAGAGTAACTCTACCTGGAGGCTATTTAGTGACCAGCCTTGCTGGACTGGGGCCCACTGGACGCTCTTTAACATTGTTTACAGAACAGAAAAGCAGAGCCACCAGATTAGCAACCAAATCTAAAACTGGTTTCAAAATACATTCTCTGGTAGTACAATACACATCTTTCAAATTTACGGACATGCGTGAATATCTGAGAAAAACATGAAATCAACCATAATTTATCCAAAGACAGCCTGACTTTCATGAACCACGGGGACAAATAAAATGTCAGTACCTTCCAGAAGAAAACACTGTAGCTAGGTCTCAAAGGTAACTAAAATCTGATTAGATTAATTTAACATCTGTAGGTATATTCCTAAATCTAATATATATACCACCTGTAAAGTTTCTGTTTCTGGAGTGAAAAAAACCAATGTAACAGCTAGAAACAAAAAAATAATGAAAAAGGGTTGGTTATTTCAACTGGGCTGTTCTAAGAATTACAGAGTTTAAAAAAAACTCAGCATTGTATTAATATTTTATTTTTAATCACAGACTACTTGGGTTTGGATTAAGTACATTTTGATACCAGTATTCCACTCTGATTCACCTTTATTTACTTAATAATACATATTTCCCTGTATATAGTTCATGGGATTGGTAGTAGGATGATGACTGATTCAAGTCTTTGTCTTTTCTCTAAGAGCAAATGAAAGCTGTTAAACTGTTTTAGGCTCTTTAGCTATGTATAAGCAAAGATCACTCTACAAAGTTAAGTGAAACAAGACTTTGCCCCAAAGAACTGACTACTCAGGTAAACAGGACCAAGAATTCTAGTATAATTATGTTGATAGCAGTCAGTGAAGAGTTGACTAATTAGGAAAAAAGTTTGCAAAAGAAATATGGCTTTAAGGACTGGTATAAAGATGACAGGAAAGGATGGTGGGTGCTGGGTAAGAGGGACATTGTCCCAGTTGAAGGGTTTGAAGATGGGGGGCAGAAAAGAGGAATAAAACTAATATTGGTGCTATGGGAAACCAACCGACCCAATCATGATTTCAACCACTCCTTGATCTACTTTTAAATATCCAAAGTGAGTGGCCTTTACCACCTTCTTCCAAGGTGCGGTTTAACAAACAACTGAACTGATGTAACACCTTACAGCTGCAAGGGGGAAGATCTCTCTTCCTCCTGCCCTCTTCTGAGGTCCTCTCCTTGCCCTTGTGGCTGCTCTGGTGTTCAGTGGCTCTCGGCTGAGACAACTCACTAACTTACAGAAAACTATCCAGGCGGGTTAGTGAGTCAAATTTTGACTCACTAAGGAGTTTGAAAAATGCCAAAGCCCGAAGAAAGTAAATGGTGGAGCCCATGCCTGAAGGAAAGGATGGGATGAGGGAATGGGATTTTCTGTTTTCAGCAATGCTGATCGGCTACATCAACATTATCCCAAAAGAATACTCTGCTGCCAGAACACCATAAAATACAGTTCTGTAGCCTACGACATCTCAGTTTGAGGATTTCTTCCTGACTCAGTCTCTGGTCCTAAAATTTGCCTATGGCATTACCCTTAATAAGAAAAAATATGCATTTTCACTTTGTGTTGTAATTAGAGCTTTACTGTGTCGGAAAAAAAAAGGCTTGGGTTGTTTTTACTTACACCAAAGCACTTGTCTTAGAGCACAGTAATATGTAATAGTTAATCTAACTGTAAAATCTGAAGTGGAGAGACAGCACTTGTAATTCTGCTACCAAGTAATTAGGTGATGTCAGCACACTCACACCCTTGGTTAATCTAGCCTCATTTACCCTACAATAACATAACAGTGCCTTGCCGTCACCCCATTTTTTTCAGTGGCACAGGCAGCTCACTCTATGTATGTTGTATTAAGGGCTTTTTGTGTTGTGTGTCTCTGTGTATGTGTGATGACAAACCTGCTGACACGCGGGAGAGTGACAGGGCACTTTATCTTTTATATAGCTTCAACAGGTAAACTCCCAGAATGTAAACATTTCAAGACGAGACATATAGGGTAGGTATACAGACAAGATTTTTTTCTTTCTAGATTACATAGAAATATGTTGGAGGTATCCCGAACTCTCGGATACATTTGAAAATCCCAGTTTGGACATTAAACAAACATTTGTAATGCTGAACCCCAGGATAAACAGCAAATATTTTGTGTTCTTTAGCAAATATTTGCAGAGTTACACACAGATGAATTAGGTAACCAAAGAAACCGGAATCAGGTAGCATGACTCAAAATGGATGCAAAAACTCTCCGATATAGCTCTAACTAAACACTCTTTTATGGTGCTCCTTGTACTTAGCTCCTTCTGGAACAGCATCAGCGATCCACCTGGTGTGTTTGTCTGTCCGGTCGTTGGTGTTTCCCAGTGGCTTGGGAACCTTTGGGGTCTCCAGCTATGGCTGTTGAAACGGGGAACCCAGACAACAAGTGCACGCGAACTGTGAGAGGTCGGCAGCTGGCGGGACACCAGCTTTTGAGTCTTTGCTGCTTTACATTCAAGCATTATGAATGTTGTCTGCCAGTTTCTAGAGCCAAACGTACCTCAAGCCATAAACAGGAGGTAAAAAGGGAGAAAGGAAGAGAATTATATTAATATATGCAAAAGTTAATAACAATTTAAAGAAAAATGGGGAAAGCCCTTAAAAATAACTCAGTTAAAAACTAAACATCTGGTGACACTAGTATGCACTAAAGCGGACTTCAAAGGCTTGCTGCATATAGAAGCCCTTGCTGTTGCCTTTTTTTAAAACATATATCCAGATTTTTATTCTAGGTCTTGCTGCATTTGAAGTGTGTGAAATGATCTGAGATAAGAAGGTTTCTTTGTGTGGGTTTTTTTTTTAGCTGGTAAGACATTAGCTCAGGGATTATTATGAGGAAAAAAAACGTTTGGAAAATATGCTGAATATTGCAAATATTATAGGAAAGCTTTGGAAAACATGCTGGATTTGTATCCAGGTTTGAACGCCACAATTTTTATTTCTTGCAGGTTCAGTATCAAATTATTTCCATGGGGTTTCCAGAAGTGAATGGAGCATTTCAGGCACGGTTTCACTAAAGAGAGATAGCTCTAGCTGCACAAGGATCTGTCATGTGCAATTTTGTTTACTTCTGCCTGTTTGCTAACCTCCAACTTCAGTGAGTCACGGTATTTTTACTACCATGCTATCCATTCCATAGGCTTTAACACACTCCTCCACTTAATTATTAACAAAGTCCAAAGGTATCCACCCCTCTCCCACACAGATCTTCCAGCTAAACACAGCTCCAAAACCTCTTCTTATTTAAAATTGTTCTTTAGGGTTTGGATAAATACAGTGTTAGTAGTTGATGCTTTCGTGTTACTGAAATGACGTCCTTCCCCATTTCTCCAAGCTCAGGAGAGCTGACGCTGACGCTGCTTACATTCCTCATGTCTAAACAACCGGGACTTGCCTGCACTCCAGTCCTACAGACATCTTCTGGCTTTGCTCCCCGTGATCCAGTTGAAAATCACCTCCTTTTCCAGTATTCCCTATAACCACCTTCTAACTAAAATAAGCCCTTTACTCTCTTTCCTTATCCCTCAGATCACCTACTACAGTCATCTCCTGTTTCTTTGGTCAGTCTTGACTGTGGTTTGATGCCAGGCTGATTTCAGAGGTAATGCAGATGGAAGCAATTCAGCCAGCGTTCCTTCATCACAGCACACCACCTCTCCAGGACGTGGAGGGTGTGCCGTGAATTAGAACAGGAAATCATTTTTATTTCCTGCTGCTCTTTTTTATCATTTTTCAGCGGAACAGGTCCCCTGATCTGGTTCACAGCATGGCCCTCCAAAGAGCTGGAGTTGGAAAAATTGAGGAGTGGTGCAGTATTGCACAAGGACAAAAAAGGTGGAACTGGGTGTTGGGATGTTTCTGAGGCCACAGGATCAGAAAACTGCAGCCTTTCTGCTACTGACCCGAGATGAGCCTTCCCTCAATTTCTAGCAAGTAACAAGTTTGTTAGTATGTGTTATAGCACAATAAATCTGCATGTATTTTCAAATCTTATTTCACATCCCTCTTCTGTTTACTTTGTGTTATTTAATGTCGTTTGCAAATTATTTTATCAAACACTAAAAAATCTATCTAGGACTTTGTTATGAGCTGTTCCTCTTCACACAGCAAAGCTGACCAGTGCAAAGAATAGTGAGAAATACTTGAATGAGAACAGTCTTAGTCAAAGCGCGAAGGAAAATCTGCTACCGGCAAAGCATCAGCTTTTGTTTAAAAAACTGACTTGTAGACATGCAATGATTGAGCAAAGAGCCCAGAAATGAAATAAGTGATCGCTCTTCATACAAGGCAGTCCTAGCATACGCTCAATGTATCAGTTGTGAATGCTGGAAAAGACTGGGTGTAGCACAGTAAGTGTTAGTCATAGCCTGGAAACAGGGCAGGAAAACAGTTTAAGCTGGATAGTTACTCAGCTAATTGCTTTGAGTAAGTCTCAGATTTACACACCCTAGAACCCCAATCAAACTTGTTACCTGATAGTATGAGACAAATACTTGCCCTTTCTCCAGTGGAGAAAAAAAATTTAGGGGCTTTCTAAAATTGCATTTGCAGTAGTACAAGTGAGCAGGAAAAGAAACTGCTTGCGTTAATGGTCTTGGAGGACTGCAAAACTGATTAGATGAGCTCTGGAAAACACTGGAGTGGACACAAAGTACCAGAGCTCCCCAGTGGGCATCCTACCTGCTCGCTGCGTGCTACTGTTCTGAAAGTAGCACACAACTTGTAATTTGCCTTTAAATGCCTCAGTAAAAAAAAAAAAGAACAACAAACAAACAAACAAAAAAACCACCCAACAAAACAGCTTAGCTTTAAACTCACCTTCAAATGCGACCGGACTTTGCACCAAAACAAATATACGTGCACATGATTCATGCTGACTCTCCTTGGGTGCTCTGGCAATAACACAACTTTTAAAATCACTGCATCTGCTTGCTAAATAAACCTGCTTACACCTTCCGTGCATGAAGAACTTGGTTTGAAATGTACATGCTTAGTATGGAGGCAAAAAATAACTTCCAACTGTAGTTTTAATTTCTGCACTTGGACGGAATTATTTACAAAGAGATGACATTTACATGGTAATTCCTTCTTGAAATCTGCATAAAATATCAGCAAAGGTGCAGAAAATATTGAAGCTCAGACTAAGGCTACAACTGAAGCCAGACAAGAGTAAATAAGTATTGATCAAAGTATGCTGGGAGAATTTACCGGTTGTTTTTTTTACCATAAGCTAATCTAGGTATGCAAAGGAGGAATACATGCTGCAGAAGTATATAGCCGGACACATTGTAAAGAAAACCAAGAAGTTGCTAATAATTGCATTAAGAAACACAGTCCATCATACATTCTTTCTTGCTTTTTTGTTCTAGTATGTCTCGCTAATATACAAGGTGTTCAGGGAAAGGGCAGATTTTCTGCATGATTACTGAAGGACAGTAGGGAGAGCACAGGGTATTACAGAAATGAAGGGCTGGGAATTGGAAGCAGGTATCAGAGAGGGGTACGGAGTGGACGTAAATAATAGAGACTTGAGAGGGACAGTAAAAGAGAGCTTTAGCTGGAGAGGGGGGAGAATGGAGGCCAGAAAAGATGTTGCAACAGTCAACTAGTGAATAAGATATGAGTCACAGTTATGGTGGTGATGACAGGGAGAGATTTTAAAGATGTCGCCCAAGAAGAGAATGTTGGTGAGACAGATAAAACACCAAATGCGAAACTGAGACTGGGGGAAAAGGGGCAACAAAGACTTGATTGAGTCAAGAGCAAAAGTAGAAAGAAGGGAGAAGCCTGGATAAGGAAAGAAACTCTTTCTTTGAAATAGGAAACATTCAAAGAGTATTCAGTAAAAATAGTATTTTGGTAGAAAGAGTATTTCAATAGAAATTCAGGGATTGATAAACTGAAATGCAATTAAATTAAGAATTAATTAAATCAAGACTACGTCTGTTTCCAAGAATAGGAAAAATACTTACATATGGGAGGAAACTGTTATCCCTTCAGTGACACACCATGGCAAGTTCAGTGTGCATCAAAGGAAGGAGCAAGAATAACAAAACTTCTCCCAGTGGCTCATTTTCTAAAATTGTGTAATTTTATTTTACTAAGTCTAACTGATTTTTTAGCAGTTCTTGAAGACAATAAAACCGTCAATAAATCTGCTAAATCCTGTTGGATCTTGTAATACAGTGTCCGGTACAAAAAGAAACAGATCAAAAAGGAAAGTTACACTGGAGGAAGAAACAGTTCAGATGAGAAGGTAGGGGGGATTTGGAAAGGAACAGCACAGTTGAGTTTTAAGAGGAATTGCTTATTCCCATAAACTGTTTTCAAGTTGATATCTTCCCCTATGTTTCATTCACATCCTGCAGAAAGCTCAAGTGTGGGCTTCCCTTTAGGAAAAGATTTGGGGGGGCAGTACTGTTTTCCCCCTCTCTTTCAGTTCACCCTTAATGTGTGCATCCTGCATTCCTGTAAGAAAGGTGGTTGCTCACTGATGACAGTTTTTCTTTAAAGAAGAACTTTTTTTATTAAAATAGAGACATGAAACAGACTGACATTAATAAATAACAAGGGGGAGGGAGAGAACTGTCACATTAAAAAAAAGGTTAATGTTAATTCAACAATTGCTGCCAATAGTATAGCTATCCATAGTGACGATGACAGCACCGGCATAAAATGAATATCAGTTATTAGGTAAATTCTGAATTCTTTGGGTTAAGAAGATCTAATTGATAAGTTTAAAGCACCATCATCCTACATGCAACTGTTCTTAGTCTTTTTTACACAGGAAGAGACATACGGACACCTGGAATGTTTGCTCCCTGACAAATAATGAATTATTTCACTAGTAAGTAAAGAGCAATAAGCAAAATCACTTTCAAATATGGATACACATGATGATCTGAATGACTGAGTCCATACCTTACATTGATGGGTTGTCATGGAAAAATTCTCCAACGAATATTAAAAGTAAGTAACAACTTTAATCACTTATCTTGTTGGGAAATAAAACCTCAGCTTAGATTTATAAAAGAAATGTTTCCAATGTCTGAATATTTTCGTGGACTTGTGTAAACCTGTAACTTGCATCCTGGTTCCATCCAAAACCTGTCATATTAAAATGAGGCAGATGAGCCGCATATGATTTATTTTAAAAACTTTTATCACCTTTAGTCTTAGAGCTTTGTTCTAATCCAGCAGAGAGGTGCATCTGAAAACAAACAACCCTTAAAACCAACCTGCCCTAAAACCAACAACAAAGCAAAGTAGCACAGATGTTTCAGTAACAAGAGCGCTATGCTGGACAAAGCTCACAGGTCTCCTCTGTTTCACCATTTTGCTTGGTTGTTGTTGTTTAGTTTTTTTTTAAGGGGGTTGATCTGCTGAGAGAGAACCGCTCTTTTAACAATAATTTGCATACTGCGTATGCATGTAACCCGCGTATTAACTTAAATAAATGAGATGCAGTCATCTCCTGTTCATTATCACATGGGACTTTTGGCTTTGATTTATTTTGACCAAGCACAAATGGGCAGGATTCAGCATGCACAAAATTATACACAAAAAGTCTTAAATTACACTTGACTAGTTTTCTGTACTTCTGCTAGTGACCTCTGTTTATAAAACTTGTTGTCTTGGGATGGTCCAACCACTTCTATTCATTTAAGAGGGGTAATTCAATAATACTAAAATGATTTTCATTTAGTACGTGTTAGTTCAGAGAAACAGAACCATACATATGCTACTTCAGCTTATAAAATGCTTGCTACGATGCTTGGTCGCTGTAGTTCCTGTTCAAATAAATATCTAAATGGGAAGGCTCTATTTTACTTATATCGACTTTGTCAGGAAAGTCTTTCATGATGACCCAGTAAAAACAAGGCACACTGTCTGTTAAAATCTCTATCATCACATCAGCAGGAGAAACCACATATTTGAGCAAATACTTGAGCATGGGGTCAGCCCACTTCCTGCGTTTTACCCGTAGTTGGAGGAGGTGGCGAATGCACTGCCAATTCTTGCTGGCATAGTCCGCTTATGAAACTTCCGAATGAGTCTGTGTTGACTTGGATCTGCTCATCTGCTTCCACAGAATTGTTACAAGAGATTGCAAACGAAAATATTTTGTGAAAGAAATGCTGTTGCATGACCGTGGAGACCTCTGACAAAGCCAGCTGGCTACTGGAAAGATGGAACGACTGCACAAGTCTGGCAGCTTGTTTCACAACTGTCACGCTGTTAGGCAACAGTAATATGGTTATTGCATATTAATAGAATATAACACTAATTAAAGCTTATTCCAGCTAAAAAGCCTTTTAAATAATCTAATTTCTGATTTCTAAAAACTTGCACATTTAAATACCTAATGGATGTTTATGATATTTAGTATGTTATTAAGATTTGAACTGAGATACAAATTTACGCAATCCAGTCAGTAATCTACACTTAAAAAGCACTTTTGGTACAAAAGGAATCTGTACAGTCTCCTGGGTAAATATTTTAAATGTGGGATATGTTCTCCTCCTTCACTACAGATGCTTTCTGCAACACCAGCCATTTTTATGGGAAAAATGTATGCAACTTCTTTAGAAGAAAGCATTCCCAAAACAGGGATTAAGAGAGCTCTTCTCCATGTCTGGGATAACACAGTCCTTTTCACTGACCATGCTGTAGACAGAGGTTGCTACGAGTTTGGTTATCTGCAAGTGTGGGATGGGGAACCCACAGCTCATAAACAGGAAACAGTTCACAACTCATTTTAAATTCCAATAAATATTTTGTGGTTTTACTGCCTTTGGGATGGCGTTAGTGTGTGAGCCAGTACAAGATGTATGAAACATCTATTCACCCCTCAGAAAAGCTAGCTGTGCTCCACAGCTAGGATAAAGCCTGGACAGCCTGGCATGCCTCTCACTGGCAGTGGCGAAGCCCCGATGTGGTGAATCCCTCAAGATGTGTATATTCCCAAGGGTAAGGCCTGCAACCATACCGAGACATTACTTTTGAAAATTGTACTGCAGCGCTTGTACAATGTCACCTCAGGGACCAACAATACAAGTACGCATGCAAACAGATCTCCCTAAATCCAGTCTGAAAGTTCAATAAGGAAACCCAAACACGTGTCCTCACTCTCCAGGGTTTCCTTGACAAGCAAGAGGGGAAAGATTTAAAAGATGATCACACACCCAAAGAAAACCAATATATATATATATATCTGTTACTGCACAGAAGCTTATTCTGTTTGTGTATATTCGGGGGGGGGGCAGCGAGAAAAGAAAGGAA
>VZSZ01008968.1:174500-186459 GCA_013398815.1 Ibidorhyncha struthersii | reverse complement strand
CAGAGGGGAAGACAATGTCCCGTCATATAAGGTGCTGTTTCGCAACTGTCATGTCTCTTAAGTGCAGCACATTTGAATTGTCCTTAACCTGGTCTGAGAAATGAACTTGGGCACTAGGCAGAAAATACGTGCTTTATTGACTTGGCTTGGTCAGGCAGGTTGTGCTTTTAGCAGGCGGTTGGTCAGTGGAGAGTCCTATATCCTTGGAGTGAGGAGTGGGTCACTGAGAGCTCCCCCTGTACCTGCTTTTGTGGTTTGATGAGAAAAACATGTTCTTGATTATCCCTGCAGGGCCGTCCACTTGCTTTCTGAAAAGCAAGTGAAAAAGCATTCAAAAAGTAATGGAAAGGAGTGCTAAAAGGTATTGCCTTGTATTCATATTAAGATTAGCACAGCCTCACTGACGCGAGTAGCTGTTCCTAAGCTCTCTGATGGATGAAGTGTGAGTACAGGATTCGTCAGACAGGATTATCTGGAATAATGATATTTGGCACTTTGGTGGCATTGGATGTCTTAGTACTGCACAAATAAAGGCGTTGCATAAGTTTTGTTGGGAAGGAAAGTTTGAATCAAACTGTACTTGTATTATAGAACATGCACAGGCTTTCTTATTGGCATCTGACACTGATTGCAGGGTTGAAATTCACGTGGTCTTTGCAGGTAGAAAAACTGATAAGCTATAAAAAGTGTTTCCTTTATAAATTCTGAATCGCTGACTTAATATTGAGGCTACCTGGTCTCATGCTGAGACTGACGGCAGTTGTGGTTCATGTGATGTGGTCACAAGTCTACTCAAAGCTAAACCAGTATCATAACCTTTGTTATTTGGCATGAGCTATCAAGCAGCCATTGGCTCTTAGTTACTTTTAGTGGCAAGTTTGGGGATTTTAAGTAGCGCAACGTAGCCCTTCAAAAGGATGAGAGGGTGCATGGACCTTATCGGAGGTTTGTAGAACTGCGTAGCCAGCACGCTCCCTTTCTTTTCCCATCTTTGGAAGGAACACTTGGCATAGTCCAAAAAAAAAGTTCTTATCAATCTGCTGTTGCCTTATATTGACTGTCATCCTCTACAATTAGGTGACATAGGGAGTTTTGGCTACCTATTACAAACCTGTACAGCCTGAAAACCTTGTGGTTTTCTCGCTTGCTTTTCTGTAATTCTTTAATGTCTTCATTTTCTAGTCATACCTCTCAACACTGTAGTCTTCGTAAAGGGCATTATGAATTTTAAACCATGGAGAAAGAGTTGCATTTCAGTTGTGATTTTGTATTGTTATGCTTTCAGTATTTTATGTGTTGAGTGTTATAAATATGTTAGAGAAGATAATCTCCTACATGAGAGTAGGATACATGGCCCAGGATATTAATCTTGTTCTAGAAAATAGAATGTAGTGCTCACTGTTGACCCACAGTAGTCAAGGAGGGCAATGTAAATCTTCTTAGTACTTTTTTAGAAGTTCTAACTTCAACAAATAGCACTTTTTTTTCTCTTTGCTTTAGCTTACCTGCTGAGATTTGAGTTCTGTTTCTCTTGCTCATAGCATATTTGTTGCAAGGGGGAAAAAAAGAGAATAAATGAAGTTGAATTATAAATACAAGCGTATTTTCTTACAGAATTTTGTAATTTTAACATTTTAAATTTAATCTGATTGCTTTTTCAGAATCTTCCATAATCTTTAATTTGTTTGGGTTTTAGTTGAAGTGGACAGGGAAGTCAATTGAATCAAGCCATTATTTATTTTTATAGATATAGAGTTTTGTTTTTTTTTTTTTTTAAACGGGCCTTATGAAGCATATAAAAGTAAAATCTCTGACTTTTGCAAAGACACCTTTTGGGGGGGGTGCGCCTCAGAAAGCATAACTAACAGTTTGTCTGCAGAAAGACTTGGATGTTTGTGAGAATGCTCTTTATGAGTAAAGTATTTTCCTTTATAACAGATAATTAAAATAGCACAAGGCTTTCAATGTAGGGGTCTTAGCTGAGTGTGTTTGAATTTTTCTAGTATGAAGAAAAAGGAGCAGAATGATACTGCGATATACCAATCATATACCATAGTTAGCTAGATGTCAGTGTAGTCCTGCTCTAAAACTAGGTGTTGTATTGAAAACCTGTCACTTAAAACATAATTTTAGCCCAAGTGAAATGACTGGGTGTTTTTTTGTGAAGAAGCATAAAGAAATATTAAAAAACATTGTATTACCTGATATCGATATAAAATTAAAATAGTAAGCTCTGGGAAATTTTCTTGACTTTTTTTTTTTTTTAAGAAAGAATATCAGCAGCTTTTTATTAATGAAGAGCCACTTGTTATCACCAATGTTCACGTGAAATGGAAAGGGAACAGATTCTGGAAAAAAACTTCTGTTTCAACCTTGCAAGATGCTTCATGAAGTGGTGAGTACATACATAGAGTGGGAGCTGTCCTGGTGTTGGTTTTGAACAACTGGAGAATGAAAAACATTTGACGTAGAATTTCTGTAAAGAGTGATTAATGTATAGTCAACTGACTAGGAAAGAAATCTGAGCAAATAGTGCAAACAAATAGTTGATAAATGGAAAGTAGTAGCACACTCAGGAGAACAGAGTAAGCAAAATTTTCTTATGTTCCAGTATCTATTGCTGTGTTAGACTTCTATGTAAAAGTTGTATAAAGGCGTTACCCAGTAGAACTCTGAATTCTTAATATTTTAGAAGTAGAGCACTCAGCATTTCACAGGACCAGGTCTGTAAAATTAAATATTGAATGACTTTTTAATGAAGTAGAATGCTGAATATTCATTGAATGAAAAATTACTTATCTGGTAAGGTTAGGCTCTAAATCATCACTATCCTCAAAATAAAACTAAAATCTCTCAATCTTAGAGTTATTTGGCATATTTTAAAAACATTACGTTGATATGAGCAGATTGTTGTGTGACCAGATTGCATGTGGCATTGAGATGCTGCCAAATCTGATTCCACTTCCTCATACCAGTTCTCATAGTTTCTGCTTATGAAACAATATTTATTTATAAGTGCATTGCATGTGTCTTTCAAGTATCTAGGAAGTATAATTTCTGTGTCCAGTGAAGGGCTTCTCCTGCACAGACTAATACAAATTGTAAAATACAATTCATTGGTATTCTAATCCTGATTGAGGCTTGAGTTGTTACATGACTGGTTTGTGTGGTTGTTTGCTGTGTTTTAAAATGCTGTAAGCATAAGCTGCAGAATGTTTTTTTACTTTGGAGATTGAAAGATGAGAACTACCAAACAGGCATAGTTTGTTCTGTGGTACAATATTAATCTAAATTTATTGTTTTAAGTTCAAGTTGTCTCATGCCTGTGGAAACACTAACAGTATGAGATAGATTTGCAAGCATTTGGCAAGTTAATTATCTCTTTCTAGAAATGCTGATATACTATCATGTTTTTTTAAAAAAAAATATAAAATAAGATACTATTTACTTAATCTTTCCAAATAGTAAAATAAACTTGTTCATAAGTGTGTCTGCCTTGAGGAACTTGGAGTACTTAGCAGCTACTGAAGTTGTAAGATTCTTTGGCATTTGATTCCAGCAAGTAGCTGAAATACATGTGAAAGCAAGTTGGACCAATATTTTTGTATTTCATATTTTCGTATCTCATTGGCCCGTTTTCAGTTTTTTGATAAGTATGTAAAAGAAAACCAGAGTTGCTGTTCGGTGTGAAATTAACTGCTGGCTGAGTAATTTCTTACTCATCTATGAGTATATAACATCCTGGAGCTGAGAGCATTTATTGTTGTGAATGGCTTAGAGTTTGATGTATTTTGCATGGAAAAATGATACCACAATCTTTCTTAATGTTATCTAGATTTAACAACAAAAAAAAAAAAAGGACCACTTGAAACTATTCAACAATGTATGATTAAGGTTTGGAGGCAGGGCTTACTGTCTTGGCGTATGTATCCATGTATTCAGCACAATTAGGCTGTCTGAGTAAGTTCTATTATCTGCATATAGGCTTGTATTGCCATTCATTTTTTGTTACACAAATAAGAGTGCTACATGCCTGTTTTGTTTTGTTTTAAATAATCATTTATTGGAAATGATTGATATAGCAATTCACAGAAGAAAACACTGAATTTAAACCAGAATGAGAATGTTCAGATGTTCTGTTTGCAAAATCTATTTGAAAGTGAAGACTTGAATTACTGTTGACATTTCCTTGCCTCCTGTTAGTGTTACTGCTTCAGCAAGAATATTATAAAGTACATGGCATTGGAGTTATGGTACAGGCTCATAGTAAACAAAACAAAGCCTTCTCACATCTTTATTCAACGTGTACGGAAAAATGTTCCCTGGAGTAGTAAGGCTGAAAAATATAATGCAGAACCATCTGGATTTGAGGGGGAGGAAGAGGGAGAAGGTGGGCATTGTGTCCAGAGGCTGCTTTGGAGTCTCCTGGATTTATTAGCAGTGCTTGATGGCATTCTTTACAATAGGGCTGATGAATTCTTCATTACAATGGGTGAGGAGTTCACCCACTCTAATGTTAAAATAAAATAAAATAAATTGCCTGCAGGTCATAGTGAATATTGTTGGCTTGTTGGCAATTTTCAGGGGAAGATTACAAGAACTATGCATTGCTAGCATTAAAACTGTTTCTAATGGAGGCTAGAACTAGATTCTTGATGAAGGTCAGGAGTCCTAAGAATACTTTTAAAAACTAGCCAATGCAGGTATGTACAGAATATTGGACACTGAAGTTTACTCAGCAAAGTTGAAAATGGTTAAGTGTGTTTTTTCAAATCTTTTTTTCTTAGTCTGTAGGCAAACATTCAGTTTGGAGTAAGTGTGCTGCATTGTGAGGGGGTTATGAGTGGGTTTTTTTTTGTCAGTGTAAGATGCTGTACAGATGCAGTTTCACTGTAAGAGAGCTATGTAAACAGGAGAATGTTTTGTCTGTGGTCATTTCTGACCAGCTGGTTGTTAGAAATTTTGCTCTGTAAGCATAAGGTAGAGCTACATTATTATGCTGTATATATGTGAAATTTAAAAATGGCGTAATGTCATATTCGACATAGCTGCCCACAGAGAAGAGGACGTAAGAATTCTGAACTGTTTTTTTCCTCTGAAATGATTTTTTTATATATATATACATTAAAAAAGTATTTATTCTTATCCACCTCAGGACAAACGACTGCTGTGTGCAGTTAAGCAGGTCAGTCTGATTGGAAGCAAAGCAGGTAGCAGCTTTAGTATATATGTAACTAAGAGACAATCAGCACAGGATACTGCTTTTGCAAAAAGCAGCAGCTGTACACTTTGTGTACTGTGCTTCTATAGAGATGTAACTACATAAATAAGTCAATATTTTCAAACAGCTGTCAAATCTTCAACTTAAATGTGTGGTTTGGGCACCTGATTTTCAGCATACTGAGCTGCCAGAATTCTAACCAAATTTACAAGGAGTTGCATTTTCTCAAGATTATAAATCCTGTGGAAATGTAATAGGGATTATCCTTTAAGAATATAGAATTATCCAGTCTGCAGCTATCATTCATTTTATTCTCTTTTATGCGGCATGCACGTGTTTGTGTGTATATATATGAATGAACACATAAATATGAAAAAAACAAATAGAATAGGATGTCCCCTCTCTGTGTTGTTCCTGGTAGCCCTGCAAATATGAGGCTTACAGCAAGAGGTGTGGTTACACAGCATGGCCTGATATCATCTAACAACTGTTGTTAAAAGATCAGTCCGGCTCCCTCTTCATGCTTCTTTCCTTTGCTACCATTCCCATGTTTCTAGCCTTCATTTTGCTGCTCCTTGGTGAGTCTGTTCAGCTGTCTCTAGCTGTGTTTTTCCTGTGATGCATTTCTACCATCTTAATGAGCTGAACTGTTTGACTGAGGCTGTGTCTACACTAGGGAATAAAATAGGCCAGGGATTGTTCTCTGGACCCAGACCAAAGTGGCAAGGTTGCACACACCTAACAGTCTTCCTCCCGAAACAGCACAGTTGCATCCAAACTACCAGTGGAGAGCAGTTTGCTGCTCTGCATTTGCTGTTCCCTTAACTGTGCCTGTGCGTTTGTCTGGGAGAGTGCCAGGTTGGTATGGGCCAAAATGGTGTCAGAGAGGATGCTAACAGCATGGCTTGAGCCTGTGCTCTGGCCCTGTTTTATTTATTATTATAGATGTGGCCAGAGAGGTCAGACAAGTGTGAGACCCATCACAGGTGGGGTGGAGCTGCGTGGCTGGCAATGAAGAAGGGAGAAGGAAGGTGCAGGGCTGACAATGTCAGGGAGCTATGGAAGGGATATCCTTTTGATGTCGGGGAGTTATTACATTACTTAAGCTGGCTTGTCTAACTGTTCCCTTAACGTAACTTTATTTTGCAACCATCCACTTTAGTTTGGCTCTGCAGAGCGCTGTGAGTTCTGTGTCCCTATAACTGCTTTTTTAATGTCTAATTCAGTCAGCTAAAATGCCTTACAAAGTGAATTAAAACTGGTATATGGAAGTACATATGTGACTTTAAACAGGTTTTCTTATTCTGGCTGTTTCATTGGACTGTTGTTTTTCTTCCACCTTTCTGTAATTCAGGTGCTTCCTTAATTAAAAGAAGTGGGGAGGAGAAGTGGGGCGGCAAGCAGGCAGCAATGCTGATACTATTGTTAATGGAGGGCTGTTAAACTGTGAAGTAGACACCCCTCATTTAATATGAAGGATGAGCAGTGAGCTTAGATGTCAGGAAAATAATTGGTTGTATTTTGACATCTTTTGATTGTGCAGGAGTGTGAGGCTTGTGATCTCTATACTGTAGCGAGTGACCTGTTTTAGAACTGTGAAGTCATGTGTCCCAAGTATATCCTCTATCTGACATGTCAGTAGCTTGGAAGTACAAGTACTTGGTGTCCATTTGCCAAAAAATGTAGATTCATTGCATTCATACCTGTTGCCCAGACTCCTGTCAGCAATGCTAATTCAGTATAAACTTTTTTTTGTGTGTGATGTGTTTATCACAAAGAAAAACTTTTTAAGGTAAGAATTTTTAAATTAACAGAACAAAACCGAAGGCCTTTTTCTTAACAAAAAAACCCGAACAACAACAGAAAGTGAAAGAATTTTGTTTCACATTCCACTCTGGATACTCTGAGTTGTGGCATGCCATTAAATCAAAGTTAGTTTATTTTTAGCGGGTTTTATTTATTTATTTAAATGTAATAGCTGAGCAACAAGAGCCTGTAAAAATACTTTGAAGGAATTAGTAGAACTGTAGTACACTGAAGAATAAGTAAACTACATAAATCCGGGTGGTGTTTATAGAAAACATTAGGTTGTGTCTACTGGTAGAAAAGTATGAAAACTAGCCCATTGGAATTACTGAATTAATTTTCAAAAAGACACTTGCAAGCAGAAGGGGCCTAAATCTGTAATATCTTGTCTAAGGGTCATTCACTTTTATAGGATATAGACCCTTCTGTTAAGCTGGATTTAGGTTATCAAATACGTTTTGTTATTATGTCTAGGCAAGGGAATAAAGTTTATCAGTGAAATAAAACCACCGAAAATACACAGTGGTGGTGTTCTCTGCTAAGAAGGCGAATTCAGTCTTCTTGAATCTCTTCCAGAAACAGATGTAAATTCCACTGTAGCTTTTCAAATAGTGAATAATCATGGTCTGTTATGTTTGGTGATGAATCATGCATGGGGTTGCAGATGGTGAGCAGAGTGCAGCTGTGCAGATACTAGAGGGCGGAGATAGAAGACTAGAGAACCCCAGGGGATGAGGGAGGTGATTTGAGGATGGGTTGATACAGCTTATGACAGAAAGACAGCTGAAAGACTGTTGAAGCTGAGTGTGCCAGGATAAAGTCATAACTGAAACCTGAGATTTGGGGAGGGGGAGAGTGCTGGAGACTGAAAAGGAGGTGTACTTGAGACAGAAAGATATTTTTTTGTTGTTGATGACCTTTGAAGCAAAAGTTGCAGCACTGGATACCAAAATAACTGGACTTTTGTCCCAAGCCAAAACAAGAAGGAGACTGAGCCTAGGTGTGGAAGTTTAAGCTGTAAATGAGAAAACTAAGAGGCTTCATGCTCCTTATAAAGGAATGCTAGTCATACGTAGGAGAGCTATTGTAGTAACAGATACAGATGCAAAGTTGGGGGGGGTATTTCAATTGTTCTGAGCAAGACCTGTGTAATGAGATCATGGTGGCAAAATTTGGGAGTTTGGCAGGTGGAGAAGTTGTCTGACTAGATGTTCTAAGAAAGGGGGATTGCAAGGCCTAGGTTGTGGCTGAAAGGCAGGTAAGATTCAAGTGAAGCTTTTCATGATCTTAAACCAATATGCTAAAAAGTCCAAACCATCTTTCAACAACTTTTGCATTAAATAATTTTAATTTAAGATATCTTTTTCTTTTTTTTTCTCTCTCTCTTTTTAGATAAAAAGTATTGTTCCAAAACAATAGCTCTTTATTCAGGAAGAATGTTGCCATTAAAATGTCTGTAAGAACTAGTATTTTTCCCACAGGTCAGAAATCCTCAGCCAAACTGAATATTTAACGGCTATTTCAAGGACAGGCAATTATGTTTTTCGTAATAAAGTATGCGATTAGGAGTCAAAGTGAGGGACTCTGGAAAATTGTAGAATACTCCAAGTACTGACGTAACTTCAGGTGCCCATTGTACTGTTTGTGTGTTCTGCAAACCGTAGTAAATATAAAACAAATACTGAAAGCAAACGGGGGGGGACCCAGAAAGAGGGGGCAAAAATCCAGATCTATCATGGTAGAGAGTTATACCCTAAAACTGCTACACCGAAAACTGTTTTCGGGATTGTTTTCTCATCTCTTTTAGTGTAGTTACCTAAGAAAGTTGGGTATATGCAGTACGGTCTGTCGTCCTCTCCCTCCACCCAGTAACTTTGAACCTCCAAGCCTTGTCAAATTTGACAGAGGAGTAGTTGCTTCAAAGGCATTAAAGTTCTGTAATTTTTATGAAACTTGGTAACTGAAAAGAAGAAAGGAAAACACATTATTGACCCTACTGAGGAAATGATGCAATATGAATTCAACAACTATCTGTTCTGTTTGGCCTGTCAATTGCCAATCAGCATAGGAGCACTTGGGAGCCAGTTGCAACATGTAGGTCTGAACCAGCTACAGCATGTTTGCTGTTTGCATAGTCAGTAGTTCAGGGACGCTGTGTGGGGAGGGGGAACTGTGAGAGTAGTGAGAAGAGAAAAGAGCAGAGAGACATGATAGGACAATGTGGGATGACAACGGTATGAAAATTTTATGTCTCTGGGAGCAAATCAATAGGCATTAAAGATTTATTTCTTCTCACCAAAGTTTCCCTTTTCCCAGTGTTTTAATGATGGTAATAGTAAATACTACCTTTCAAATTTATGTATTGTCACAACTTAGTGCTCTCAAGCTTTTATCATGTTGTTTAAACTCACCAAATTATATAGAACTTCAAAAATTTCATTACCAGTCAACAAACTCAAAACTACTTGGTTTCTGTAAAATATTAGATTATGTAGCAGAATAATAATATAATACATGGCCTTGAATTAGGTTATATTCAGTCGAAATATTTATGTCACAGGAACATTCCTTTGCTCTTCTGTCAAAAAGTAAGCAAGGTTGAAATCATACAGGACTAATAAATATGCTTACAGAACAAAAGATTAATTGATTATTTATTATCCTTCAAGTTACTACAAATTTAAACTTAAGGCAGGTATTTTTATTTATAATGCAGCAGGGATTCTAAGTTCTAAAAAGTACGTTACTCCTGCCAATAAGGAATTATAAACAATATATACCAATTGCTATCACATATAAGGGTCTGTGGATATAAAAAGAAAGGGGTTCTTACATCCTAGTTTGTAAGAACACATTGTAAGGTGTCCATACATATACTTGAACCCTAATGATTGTTGAAATATTATCAAAGTTTTAGAAAGTGCATCAAAGTCTTTACTTGACTCTGTCAGTTAGTGGCAATTGGGTTTTATTATTTTTCATAAATACAGTATGTCTAAAATTTCATATTTTTTAGAGTTACTAGACAGCTTTGCTTGTAAAAGTTAAGATGTCTTTCTGGATAGAACAGTCATGTATGGGGGTTTGGGGTTTTTTGGGGGTTTGTTTTTTGGGTTTTTTTTTTTGTTTGTTTTGTTTTAATCAAGCATGTGAACAAGTAAAACTTCTGAGTTACCAGAGGCTTATGTAATAGCACAGTCAATATGTTTAATGGAAAATGGCCAAAAATTTTGCCTGGCACTGCTTCTGTATGTATTAGATTATAATTTTAATTGACAATTTTAGTTGCACAGATGTCTTTAATTTGTTACTCTCTGAAGTTTATTTCTACCATATGTAGTGAAAATGTACTCTGCAGGAGACTTAGCAAGGGGCTTACATTTTATTTACGTCTAAAATTGATTATATTGGAGATAATCATTTAGTCACCACACTAAAATGCAATTTGTATTTGCCTTTTACCCTCAGATATCTTTATCCTTCAACAAATGAAGTCTCTGTAGAATATCAGGGTATAGTTAGAAAATTGTTGAGAAGCCACTTTGCATAATCTGAGATACCATAATCACATGTGTAAGGAAACAATTGCAACATTCCAATTTAGTCTTAAGGATCTAGTTTCCAGTGAGCAGCATGTTAGGACAGATGCGTAGGCTGTTTGTAAATGCTGTGCATGTCGGAATCAACTTTGTCTTCACCACTCAAACTTATTTTTACATATTATTATTAGGAAAAAAAATGGGTAATGGTTTAGGACATCTAATATGTGCATGCAGTTCATAAGATACAGTCTTTGTGGGATTTTTGGTTTGTGCCTTTTTTTAAGAATTGTTTTAATTCTGGGCATACTGTGCAACCAGATTTAGCCTCAATCTGAGCACTGGTTTCTGAAGTCGAGGTATCCCTAACTGTTAATCAATTCAAAATCTTGGCTTATATAATTAGCTTGTCAGACATTTGTACGGTATCGCAAAACCTAGGAAAAAAAGATAACTTCCAAATAAATGGGTAAGGAGTTTTCAGACACATGGGGAAAGAAAGAGAGCTTTTGAGTTCATTAACACAGTAATAAAAATATAGCAAATACTCAGATGACACATTTGTGTGAATGTGACCTTGGATCAAATAGCAAATACATAAATGTCGTGTTTGTCTGACTGTGACCTTGCATTGGTTCAAATATCAATCATAAATCAAATCCTAGCTTTTAATTTACATGTAAAGAAAACAGCCTCTTAAATGATGCATCAAATCTTTGTTTCTCAGTAGTTGTTGTCTTCACATGTAAGTGTTAATCAAACACATGAAGCGTCTGTATGCTAAACATGATATTCTTTTAGCTTCATCTCCTACAAGATGTTGTCATGAATGACTTAGAATCTATGAAAGTTTGAAGTACAAATTGCTATGGCTGCTATGGTTAACGTGTAATCATTTGAATCTTGCTCAAGTATGGCATAATTTGAGTGGAATCTAACAGTGACTTGAAGAGATACTGACATTGAAATGTGTTGGATAAAGAGCAAAACCTGGAGATTCTTTGGAGAGTGGAAAAGAAAAAGGGAGAGTGTGTTGCAAGTATAAATGTATATATAACAGTGAAGTGGGGTTTCTATTAGAAACTGCGGTGAGCTGTAAGTAGTACTTGTGGAACTGTATTTGAACTTGAAAGAGAGCACATGTCGGAGAACAGAGAGTACCCTGTAACATAGCGGTTACTAAGATGTTGCCATGGCTTAGTTTCTTGCAGGGGAAAAAAAAAGTCCTATTGTTCTTTTGAATCTCTTGTTAATAAAATACACTTGCTTCATTGGTCATGCCTCAAAAATACCGGGTATTATTAACTCCAATCTGAATATTTGCTTTACATGCATTAATAACTAATGTAAGAAATTGAATAAACCTCCCTGATACTGTTGTCCGGGCTGATTT